>JAAEAF010014849.1:0-100247 GCA_011037195.1 Triatoma infestans
AAAAAAAAAAAAAAAAATTCTCTAAGACTTCCTCTGGCAATCTCATCTCTTTCTCTGCCATAAGTTTTTTTTTTTTAGTTTTATTTTATTTCTCGGCTCCACCACCAAGCCCCCACCCACTTCTTGCAGTTTGGCCGAAAACATTTTCACCCCCCACTCTATTGCCTACTCTCCAAACAGCTGTGAAGAAATAAAATATCATGTACTTTTTTTTTTTCTTTTTTTTTTTAATTTTATTTTCTTTAACAAAAAAAAGAGCGGACCTCTTTCTTTCTTCTTCTACATGCCCTTCGCTCTTTTTCTGTTGAGCTCTTAAGTTTTAGACTTGACCTCACCACGGCACTAGAGTAACTACAAATATTCTTTCATACAATTTGTTTAATATTTGCAAAGGATAAATATTCCAAGATAATTTAATGTGATTTTGTATTCAGTACGTTAGTAAAGAATATTACAATTACGACTTTAGAAAGATTCATTTTCTGCCTGGTTAAAGTAATTTCCGTTTGTTGAAAATATATTTGCTTGGGAAAGTAATTACTTGATATAAAATCGTCCTAATTACTTTCTCTTTTGTGTGTGTGAGAGTGTGTGTACAAACTACATCAACCATCAACCAGTTTTTTTTCACATAGAACACTGATCTAGGAATAATTCTGCACAATGGACTAAACGTTCCTTCCTCTCTGCCTATTATGTGTAAATCACTGGCTACCAAAGTGTATATTCAGCCAATACATCTACCAAGGACCACCCTGTCTTTTTTAAAATTTTTTAAAAATCTTTTAGCCAAGATTCACATGTCCCCATATCCCTCCAGTACTTCTCCAGTTCCCTGTTTCTCCATTGTTTTCACTTTCCAGCTGCAAAATTGCTTGTTGATGGTTCTTGCTCGCTTCGGTAATATAAAAACGTTAAAAAATAATAAAAATAATCATGGGACAAATATGCAAAGAGACAAAAATCAGGGAATTTTAATTCTTACGTATTATACCTATTGAACATGTTAATAATTTGAGCTCAAACGATCCAGCTGGCCTATCAATTGTGTGGAATGTCCACGATTTCTTGGAGAGAGAAAGAGAGATGACCCTGCTAAACAAGTTACACTCAGATATACATGATTATTCCTACCACTTTTTTTTTATGACAAGCCAAAAAACTACGTTTATGAACATTATAATTTTAAAGAAAAGTCGTCCATTAAACTGCATTAATTGGAGTAAGAGAAAGTCGTGTGAGTGTTTCACACCATTACATTTTTTACTCTCTTCCTATTAATAAGAGGAAGTATTGTAATCGTGTCAAATTTTTGATATGGAGTTTTCACCGAAAATATCCGTTTTGAGGTTGTTCGTCTTCTGAGTCCAAAAAAGTGGTGGTATTTAGCAATTCGTCTGTGTGTGTTTGACTGTCTGGAACAGCATATCTAAAAACGAAAAATTGCAGCATGTTCAAACATAATCTTTCTTTAAAGTGCTACCAGGAGACATGAGAATAAGCTTTTCAACCGGAAGTGTTACTTTACTGAATGGTTTCATCAGTTTTTTTGTAATTTTCTCGAAAACGGTTCCAAACGAATTTCTTTAAACTTGATATATCAACCTACACATACAAAGAGCTGTAGCTTTCTTTTTTATTTGAAACATTTCTCCGGGAAAAATTCATTTAAGTGTGTAGTGGGAGTTTCAGGGGTTAAAAATTAATATCTAAATACTATTACTACTGCACTATAATTAATATATACGCACTTATGATTCTAAGGATTGGGAGAGAAACTCAATGAGAGACTGAGAGATAGGCAAGTGTGTGGTTTGTAGACTGGACGTTTGTTGTTGGCTGGTAGCGCGGAAGGTGCCTCCGCTCTTAAAGGTGGTGATAGAATAGGGCGTTCACTGTCCTTTTTTCCTTCAATTTAGACACCTGTGGTAGGGGGGCTTCATCCCCGACCCTTGGTTGGCTTCGTTTCTTTTTATACGACCATGGCGTTCCTTGCGGATAGCAGGGAACTAATTTAACGTGTGATAAGGATACTTTTGGGAGAGATGGGTTACGTTTCCTTCTAAAGTACTATTTCCATTTACTACACAATTCTATCATCTAAATAATATTAGTTAGAATTAAATATGTTGTCGAAATTCCAAGTTTGCAGAAAATCGGATGACCAGGAAGTGCGTTTTTTGCTGTAAAGCATTTTTCAGTTTCCTCTTATTTTCTATAAAACCGCTCCAACGATTTTGAACTATTCCTAATAAAGAGCTACAACTTTTATTTGAAACATTTCTCCTGGTAAAATCATTTAAGGGGGCTTCTGGGGAAAGGGCGGGGGTTATGTTTTCCTCCAAAGTGCTATCATAGTTGATTATACAATTGTACCGCCCAAACAAAAATTAATTAGAAATAAATAAATTGCGAAAATTCCTAGTGTCCGAAAATACGTTTTTACTGGACACTTTTTGCAACTTTTTCTCCATAAAAAGACCGACTAATTTCATTAATGTTTGGTATACTAACTATAAAATTTGTCAATTACAATTTTGTAAACTGCAGTAAAAGAAATTTTTTTGAGTGTTTCAAGCCATTATTATTATTATTATTTCTGTTACCATATAGTTCATCTAATTACATTAACGTCTATCTACAAAAAACGAAAGAACATATTTTTGTAGATATGAATGCACATATTAATTTTCCAAGGTCATATATTCTGTTGCAAGTTTTTATATAATTTATGCACATGACTAGCCTCATACTTGTTATCGTCAATTATTTACTCCCCTATATCATTTATTTATTTATTTATTTATTTATTTATTTGCTTCTTCACCTTGCATCATAATCATCATTCAGTTTACTGCAATCTAAAGGTGTTTATTTCGTATTTGATTTTCTTTAGTTTTTTTTTTTTTTTTTTAATTCTTATTCAACAAGAGATGTCTTTTACTTATATCTTTAATATTAAATGACAAATAATAGATTGCATTCAATGAATAGAAAGAAAAAGAAGATATAGCAATCAGAGATCCAATGTATAATTTCCAATCATTACAGACTGCTTTGGCAGTTAACATAGTAGGATGGTGAATTTATATTGATGATTGTAATCAGCATTAAAATTATTTAATGTTTTGAAGATAAATACTTAGATAATCCATTGTTTCTTTATGGAAAAAAAAAATCTGATGTGAAACACTCATACGATTTACTTTAATTGCCGTTTATACAATTTTAATATTGACAAAGTTAGTTTAATCTGGAATATTTTTAGTTAATTGTTCCTGACATAAGTATAGTTGGTTATATGATTATTGTGGTTGGCAAAGATGGCCGGTAGAAATTGAATATGTTTACAATGTAATCAATTCATAAGAAAGTGCCAAAAACATTGCACAAAACCTGAAATAATATTTGAAAGTTTGATGTCACTAAATAATATCGGTGCAAAATGTTTTTAAATAAATATGTGAGGGGTCGGACCAGCTTTGCTGCTGATATTTTGGCTTTTGACAGACAAAAGTAAAATAGGGTTAATTGAGAATTATCTCCGATGCTACACGGACGGTTCCAGGATGGATGGTAGGTCTGGGGCTGCCATCTATTTTCAGACGGGAGATGATTTGGTAGCGCCTCTTGGTGAGTGGGCCACCGTTTTCCAGGCTGAGGTTTATGCACTTCTTTGCTGTATTTTGGATGAGAGGGTGCGTAACACCCTAATTTAAAAGGTGTTTGTATCTGCTCGGACAGCCAAGCTGCGTTGAAGGCGCTTAATTCATGTGTCTTCACTTCCAGATTGGTGTTGGAATTTTCTAAAAGACTGGAAGATCTTTCTTCATTAAAGGATGTGCTTCTGGTCTGGGTTCCAGGTTGAATGGGAATCTTTGGGAATGAGGAGGTGGATAGGTTTGCCAAATTAGGTGCCTCTCTCCCTTTCATTGGTCCAGAGCCTGCTGTTGGTGTGTCTTCTGGCACATGTTTGTCGGGCTTTCAGACGTGGATGACCTCACAGCACTCATCCTTATGGATGAGGCATCTGGTTGGATTCCTCACTGGGCATTGTGGTTTAAGGAGACATCTCTATATAATGGGGCTTGTGCCTGACCCCTTTTGTAGAGTTTGTGAGACTGAGGAGAAAACACCCATGCATCTGATGACGATTTATTTGGGTTGTGAGGAGATTAGGTTTAGGACCTTCGGCCGGAGTAGGATATCGGTAGAGGATCTTAAGCTGTATCCTTTTAAGGTTTTGGTCCGATTTGTTCGGTCTGTGGTGAAACTTAGATGGTTAAAACCTGGGCCTGGATTATCATTCTAGTCCCAGTGGTTGTTATTCTTTAGGGGTAGTTATATGGGCCCTGGGAGGCTTTGGATAGAGTAGGGTTTGCCCTCCCCTTCTGCGAATAATAATAATAAAATAGCGTTAATATTAGATCCTACTTATAAGATTGGAATGCAACGACCCTAGACCAAGCTAGCAAAAGGGTAAAAAAAGAAATATAAGAAAAGCTTTATATATATATATAAAAGGGAATAATAATTTTTATAATAAGGGAAGGGAATAGCTACTAAGTGGTTAGCGTACTGGACTACCAAGCGGAGATCTCAGGTTGCTGTTCTTAGATTTTTTCTTCCTAGGATCTTCTACAGCTCACTCACTGTCCGGTGATGGACAGTGTTATCTGTAATGAGAGAACACTGGCCGGAGGCGGCTGGCAGTGCATTGAGAAGGCTCTGGGCGCCAATGACCATAGATATTGACGCACCTTAAAATTAAAAAAAAAAAAATGAGAACTGCATACCCTGTCTGAAAGAGAAATTCTTGGGACAGTTTTGGGGAAAGAGAGATTTCGTTGTGATGGTTCTTTGATTTGGAGTCTTTTGTGCGACAGGAGTGATCCCTAGATTGACCAACGGGGATTGTTAATGGAGTTGGGAATCGACTGCAGGGATCTAACGTCTGTGGCGGAACCCATAATATTGTACTTTCTTGGGATTCTGCTAATAAGTTGTATGCTTTTGTAAAGGTGCTGTTTCACTTTACCTTTTTTTCTTCTAGTCTTTCGAATTGTTTATTTTGTTTGCTTATTTCTTTGTATATTTCTTCATTCTGCCTGTGATTTATTTATTTTTTTTGTTTTTTAATTTAAGGCGCGTCAGCATGTCTGGTCATTGGCGCCCGTAGCCTTCTCAGTGCACTGCTAGCCTCCGGGCAGTATCCTCTTGCTACAGACAACACTGTCCATCACCGAACAGTGAGCTGAAGAGGCTTCTAGGAAGAAAAAAAATCTAAGGTAGCACTAGATTCGAACCCGGGATTTCCGCGTGAGCTAAACCCCTCCCTCCTAATATTTTATTATTCAATTAATTATGAATACATTTTATTGACGATGACTCTTAAATCTTAATATTATTGACTTCTTCTTCTTTAATGGATCTACGGTCCTCCTCAACCACTCGCTCCCATTCCTCTCTCACCAAAGCAACCCGTCTCCATCTTCTTACACCCAGGCTCCTGACGTCCTCCTCTGCGCCTTCCAACCACCTTTTTCTCGGTCTTCTCCTCTTCCTTGCCCCTCCAGCAATTTCCTTGGGAATCTTGTTTCCTCCATCCTCACAACGTGCCCCAACCATCTTAGCCTCCCTCTCTTTATCCAGCCTATCAAATCCTGCTCCTGGTACAGTTCTCTTAACTCCTCATTTTTCCTTATCCTGTACCTATCACCCTCCTTTAGTGGGTCAAAGATTTTTCGGAGGCTCTTTCTTTCCCAAGCGTTCAGCATTCTTTCATCTGTTTTCGTGAGCACCCATGTCTCACTGGCGTATGTGACAGTAGGCCTTAATATGGTTTTGTACACTGTTAATTTCGCCTCTCTTGACAGCTCTTTAAATTTAAAACTGACCATTCTTGTCAGCGCCCAGACATATTATTGTGCTATATTTTGTTATTCCTTAATACCTCTTTAACTGTTAAATAAGCTGTGTTTGTAGCAGCAATTCCGATATAATTGGGCAGCACCTCCTTTATTTGCGTTTATAAAAGGAAAATAAAGTGTTTTTCTCTAATTCTTTCATCATACAATGATATAAATCGAAGTTTTGAGCAGTAGAAATAGATAGTCGTCAAGTCCACCAACATGTCATCCATTTAATAAAATCAAATGAAAAAGACGTTTGTGTAAATTTAATCAAATTCCAATTTTACCCATTTTCTTTTAAAGAATGGACTAGGTCAGTTTATTATGTTAACAGAATTAAATATATTTTTCTTATAATAACAGCATCTGTTGTAAAAATAAAAGATTTTTACAACACTGTTTTAGAATGGAGTCTGGAATATATTTTTAAGTTTCGTGTTGTTTTTGTTTTTTTTCCCTTATCTTTCAAAAAAAAAAGAAAGTAAAAAAAATAAAACTTGAATCTTTGACTGGTCCTAAATAAAACAAAAAAAACAAAACATAAAATAAAGAAAAAGTGGGATGGGTCGGATGGTTTTCGGCAAAACTGTGGTTTAGATATATGTGGCAATGGAACGAGTATAGACGTGCGGTGGTCGTCTAGGCGGGCGGGTATGAGATGTCGCCGTGTCTGTCTGTCTGCAGCTGTGTGTGATGTTCTATACCTTTATAGTGTGTGCGTTGTGTGGTATATACCAGTGGTCCCGGTGGTAGTGGTGGGGCGCAAAAATATATATATATATATATATGTACAAGAGTGCAACAAACTCACCTCACTCACCGCTACTACTCTACCAACCTACCTCCCCACCTAGTCATCGTCATCTTAAAAACACACACACACACATACAAACATACACAGCACTATATATCTGTGTAGTGGTTGTATAGTAATAACGACCAGTTAACTCATGGTATGTGTTTGTGTATATATATATATATCTGAGCGCCTTGCTTATTCAACTTCTCCCCCCCCAACCCCACTCCATGCTATACTTACTACCACTACCAGAGATTGCATTTATATACAAACTCTTGGCCCTGTAACTATATACACAACGAACAAACTAGCTTCTCTTGATGGGTTCGAATATACGAATACGAGAAGGCGCTTGCCATCATATGTTGTTGCAATGCAACGCATTCACACACTATACCAAAATAAACATATATCTTCCACACTTATAGAATAATTCAAATGTTATTATTTAATTTAATTAATTAATTAATTATTTAATTAAAAACAATATGATATGAAACATTTAATTAACTTTCTCTTTTTGCTGTTAATACAATTAATTATAAATAAAATGAAAAATTTGCTTTAAACTTCAGACTTTTACTCACTTATCTTAACATAAATGTTGATGTGATGGTAGGGGGTTTGGGCAATATCTATCGAGGCAGGAAATACAAGTGATTATATAGCAGTCCAGAAGAGAGCGTCGAAACATTGAGCCGACCTAATTTTACAGTCATATATTCTACAGAACTATTTAAAATAACATTTTTTTCAATAAAATGTTTGTATCCCATATTCTAAATCATTATATTCGTTAGCGAGAACATCCCCCCCCCAAAAAAAAACACTCACACAAAAATCTATTGTGTACTGTCACAATTCCCAGTTGATGGATTTTGTCCGGAAACCTTTACATCAGAATAGTTACCAAAATGGAATACCAAGTTTTTTATCTTGCTGCGATTTTGGTCACTGTGATTCTTGGGCGATACTAGGGAGACTTGTCAATTAGGTTACAATTTAAACTGCTGCTACAAGCTCTGGCTCCGAAAGAGGGCACTCCCATACTAGTTACACTCAGGTATACATGATAACTCTTATGATTTCAAAGAACTTTTGTTCAATTATATTGTATTTGAATGGTGTGTTAGAGAGAGTACACAACCATCTATTCAACTATGTCCGAAGGCCGGCAATGCACTGAGAAGGCTCCGAACTTTGGGGTAGCTATATGGTCCCAGAAGGGCTTTTGGATAGCATAGGATTGCTCCCTCCCCATAGACATAAAAAAAATTAGATATCGAGGCAATTGTGAGTTTAGAAGCTTCACCATACAAACCTTCTGGTATTCTTTAAAAAAAAAAATCTGGTGTGAAACCACTCACACAACTTTCTCTTACTCCAGTTCTCAAAATGATATTTGACAAATTTTATAGTTTGTGTACCAAATTTAATGAAATTCGTCGAAAACTGAAAAAACTGTTTAGTAAAAGCGCACTTCCGGTTTACTAATTTTCTTGAAACTCGGAATTTCAGCCATCTATGTAAAAAACAAACTTCCGCAATAATTGAATCCCCTAATTTATATAATAAATGATAATATTTAATTTACAATCACAAATCTTCTAATTTGCTCTCAAATTACAGTAGAATATTTAGTTATATTAAAAAAAAAAAATTATCATTTCTTTATGTTTTATTGTTAAAGTTAAAAATTGATCACAACTTTTAAAAAACCGAAGCACTGTTATGTATTCTTAAAAAAAAAAAGAAAAAAAAAAGTAAACATATTTAAAGGGAAGTGGGGGGGGGGGGTGTTTGTTTAAAGTCGGTAGTACTGCAACAACTATGGTTTGTCCACTTTCACTTTAGTTAACATAATTAACAGGCTAAACTTTCTGTAAACAATCTTATAGTGTTAATCAAGTTAATGTTACTTGTTATTGCATTCCTAACTGACCCAACCCATTTATGTATTTATTTATTTAAAAGTATCTCTATTTTAATATATATATATATATTTTTTCACTTTCTCTTACGTATCAAGAAATATTGGAATCGTATTAAAATTTCGAAATTGAATTTTTAACGGAAATACATGTTATGACATCCGTTCTGGGGACGAAAAAAAAAATTTTTAGCAAAAGATTTGTATGTGTGTGAGTGAATAGAATTTCTCAAAAATCTCGTAGTCAACTCTAAGTTTATATTTCGTACACCATCGCATCTGACACGAAAGTTCAGTTAAAATTCCATTAACCACAATTGCGACTTTACAGTTTTGTTTTGTTTTTGTTGTTTTTTTTTTCAGTGTTTTTGCGATTTTCTCCAATGATATTTAAATACGTTTTTATAAAAATTCTAGATTAAAAGAAAATTTGCGAATTAAAATTGGGTTATTTGTAGTGAAGAAAGAGTGTTACATACCAGATTTTTTTTTTTTTTTAATTAAGATTAATGTTAACTTAGATATCAAGAGAGGGAAGGGATTAGCTCAGTGGTAGCGCGCTGGACTAGCAATGCGGCGGTCCCGGGTTCGAATCCAGCTGCTGTCCTTAGAATTTTTCTTCCTAGGAGCTTCTTACAGCTGATTGTCCGATGATGGGCAGTGTTGTCTGTAACAAGAGAACACTGTCCGAAAGCCGGCAGTGCACTGAGAAGGCTCCAACTTTGGGGTAGCTATATGGGCCCAGAAGGGCTTTGGATAGCATAGGGATTGCTCCCTCCCCATAGACAATAAAAAAAAATAGATATCGAGGCAATTGTGAGTTTAGAAGCTTCACCAATACAAACCTCTTGGTATTCTTTAAAAAAGAAGAAAATGGATTACATTTAGAAAAAAATCAATTTTATTCGGCTACAAATTTGGTATGAAACTCTCATACGACTTTCCTCTTACTCCTCTTAAAACACTTACATAAAAGACGATAAATTTTCGAAGAGAAATTATGCTCATTTGTGCTGACATAAATAAACAATTGGTAGACGCATAGGTGGCCATATCTTACCAACTGAGGCACTTAGAGAAAGTGATTATATTGTAGTGAGCGCCATTAATGAACAAACATATTTTAATTTTAACCATCTCAGATTGCTGGGAACCACCTAAAAACAATTCCTTCAGAAATATATTCCAAAAGTGATAGATTTATATATGTACAATTAGTATTCCAAGTTTAATGGAAATCGTTATAACCATTTTCGAGATAATTCCAGAAATCTTTCAAAACGTATTGTGTAAAATCGCACTGTTGGTTAACCAATTTTCTTTATATTTGGAATTCTAGCAATGTTTCTTATGTGTATTAATATTATATTAGTGGCAGAACCGTATAGCATACTAAACTGATACTTTAGAGGAAAGCTTAAGCAATTGTTTCCCCCAGAACCCAACCCCCCCCCAAATCAATTTTCCCGTGAAAACATTTCAAATAAAAGTGATAAGTTCTGGTATTTTATCCGTCGTACCATGTATATTCATTTTTTGTTCCTGACCAGTTTCGTATTTTTCATTCAACGTCAGAACAAATTCACCAAGTTCTTGTAGAGAGTTCACTTCAACGTAATGTTTCTTGTTACACTCACACATGTTGGTTTGTTGGTTGTATTATACGTATGTGTGGGGAGGTTATAAGGTTATGTTACTTATGTGTTTGTGTGTGTGTGTGTGTGTTTAATGACAAAATGGTAACATAACTTTATAACCTCCCCACAAATATACAACCAATAAACCAAGAAGTGTGAGTGAAACAGAAACATTACGTTGAAATGAACTCTCTACACGAACTTGGATGAAAATCCGAAACCGTTCAAGAACAAAATGATGTTATCCAGCATTGCGGACTCATCCACATATTCCAGCCACACTTCCAGTTGCTCGAAACTTACATGTCAGATGCCGTGGCAGTCCCTAAGAGAATAATAACAAGTTCAGGTTATCTACAGTTTTTCGTTTTTGAGATATTCTGTTAAAACCAGTTTTGACCATTCGGTAAAATCAATCTTTTTCGTACTCAGAAATCCTGGAAACATTTATTTCTGGTACAAACTTAAATTTCGAAAATTTGGCACGATTGCAATACTTCCTCTGATAGCAGGAGAAAATTACATCAGCAAGAGAGAGCAGACAGATGAGAGAATTAAGAGAGAGAAGACAGACCCTCTCTGGTACTCTCTGACTTAAGCAGGCTAGAGTAGGAGAACCTGTATATAGGCCAGTGAGAGATCTAGACATCTATCTATCAGATTCAACCATATACATCACATCGTGTCATAACTCTACTCCCACCATTTATTCTATAAAATCATTACAAGTCCAGTGCAGTTTGTGTAAGCTTATAGCTATATTATAACAGTGTCTTCATATATCGTCTAATTAATCTAACCTAATTTCTCTCCTCATCAACTCCATTATATCCTCTTACTAAAGAGTAAGGAAAAATAATTAAAAAAAATGGATAAGATTTGGAAAATCAGTTTTATCCACCTTATTAGAAGATGCTATTGGAAATCGATTCACCTCATTTCTTATGAAATGTGGTTAGGTACATGTTTCATAAAAATATTTTCACCTTATTTATGTTCAATTAATTTCGAGAAAGTCCAGGTGAAAGGTATACATATTTATTTAATTGAAAAATATTAATTAAAGCGAAACTATTAATGAATTCTTCATTAATTACAGTTAACAGATAAATAATATAGATGATTATCTAATGTAAACAGAGTATATGAAAAAAAAAGAAAATTTTGTTGAAATAATATAAGGAAAATTTAAAATAAAAAAAATTTATATAAATATTCACATTTATGACCCTGGACAAGAACAGCATTTTATGAAGGTCATCCGGGTACAAAAATCTTGATTTCGAAGTGAATTTGGGGGGGAGGGGGAACTCCTAGAAAATGGTTGTAATTTTATTTTGTCTGCATTTTTTGATATAATTTTTAATATTATATTATATTTTGTTAAAAAATGATATTGAATCGATGTTTATCCGGTCGTAGTTATAATAATTATTTATTTTTTTCGTATAAGTAGGTAATCTGTGTTCGTAGCTTTTTATGTCCTTATAGTTTTTTACCTTTTTTATTTTTACAGTTTTGTGGGGGAGGGGGAAGAGTAGAGAACGACAATGATAACGAGATAAGGGACAATCGCCTAAAAAAGTGATTCACTCTTTAGAAATTTTGTCCTCAGCTATTTCAAGGTTTATTTTCAAGGTTTTCATTAAATTCATTCATTTTGAAATCTATGGCATTTCATACTTTATTGAGTTGAGGGTGTTTTTTTTTTTTGGTATATTCTTTTCAATTTTATTTCAAGCATTTGTTTGTTTAGAAGTAAATTATTTCAAGCAGTGTATTTTTGACCTGGGCGTGGAGTGTTTTTAAAGTTTTACTTAAAATGCTTAAAGTTTTATGACATGTTCTTATGATGTTAACTAAACAGAATATTAGGTTGAGCTTTTTGAAATTTTCATCTCTTTATTCTCTTCTCTCATTCGATCTCTCTCTATTTCACAAAAATGCATAAATCAGCGGTTGCGACAGAGATTTAGCGAACTGTTTTATTCAGGGTCATAATTATTCCCAGGATAAACACATAAATATAATATATATATATGAATATATTTTTCACACAAAGATGAATCTAAATTAAAATTTAAATAGTATACATAAACAGAATATAAATTAAAAATAAAGAATTAATTAAATTAATAAATAACAATGTAAAAACAAAAATAAATAAATTTTTAATAATAACTGAAATTAAAATTTTTATCTTGAAATAATGTAATTGAAAATAAAACAGAAATTATTGCAGAATAGAATAAAAAAAAAAAAAAGGAATCTGAACAATAAAATTTTAGAAAAATGTTCATAAAACTTATAATTTATGATGCCAAATGTTTTAGTTGACTTCAAGGTTGTTTTTTTATCAATGGGATAATCTAAACTTAGTAAAAGGAATTTTTTAACAAAAATGGTTGGTCTCGGTATGTATAGTTAGTACATACACCGAGTTTAACGAAACCTCTTTCTGTCTTTCTGCAAAAAATCACAGAAAAGTAGAGAAAAAAGAAAAACAACCATTCACGAGAGTCATTCAATATTTAATATGTAACGAGACAGATCGCTGTATCTCAGAAATGATTTGTTTAATCAATACATAGTTTCAGTGCATCAAGTTGGCATCCTTGCACTTAGTTTGTCAGCTGTTCGTGAGTATTTGGTAAGCATAACCTCAAATGTTTTCAGTTAACAATGGCGATTCCGCTCGAGCATTGCACCTAGGAAGAACGACGCTCATTGATTAGATTTTTAGTTGCGGCGGGTATCAAAGATAATGAAAACCGCGAAAGAATATGGAAAGAGTAAGGGAATAATTGTTTTGAACCGTTCGAACGTTTACAAATGGGAAGAACAGTTTAAAAGTGGCTGTTAAGTGTCTGTGACGAGCAACGAAGTTGAAGTTGCAACTTCCTCCCTCGAATCTCGCATTAACACATTAATTCAGCACAACAGGCGGATCCAAGAAAACTTTTGCGAGATAAGTTCCAAGACAACTTACGGACGCCCACAAAGAAACCAGGTTTTGAAATCAGTCAACAGTTGAAAGAACGATGTTTTAATTGAAAAAGAATTTTTCAGTAGAATTGTAATATGTGGTGAAAGATGGATGCATCATTTTGAGCAGGAGTCTAAGCGTCAAAGCCTTGAGTAGAAGCATAAGGGTTCTCCCACTAGAAGGAATATCAAAGCCCACCCGTCTGCAGATAATCCCAGTATTCTGGGATTCACAGGGGCCTATTAATTATGACTGTCTCGAAGATCAATGAACCATCAACAGCTAGTATTGCAGTGATATGCTCACAAACAATGTAAGGCCTGCCATTCGAACGAAACATTGTAGACACATGACTAAAGGCATGATTTTGCTTCATGATATCGCGCGCCCACACATGGCACAGTTAACCCAAGAAACACTTCAAAAAAATGGGGTGGGAGATCCTCCCTAAGCCCCGACCTCGCCTCATCGGACTTCCATTTGTTTAGACCCCTTAAAGAGGCTCTACGTGGGAAACATTTTCAATCCAATAAAGAAGTTAAAAATCAGGTGCAAAAGTGGCTTCTAGATCAAGCTAAAGAATTTTATGCCAGAGGCATACACAAATTAGAAGAACGATGGAACAACTGTATAAATGTCGGCTGGAGACTATGTTGAAAAGTAGCCTAAGTTTTCTATTGAATAAATAAATCATTTTTAAGCAACAGCGATTTGCCTCGTTACTTATTGAATGGGCCCTCGTAATTCGAATTTTTTTTCAAACTCGAAATTTTGGTAACTCATTTAATCGAAAGAGTAATAACCGCACCACGTTTAGGTATGTAGTGAATTAGGCAAGTTTAAAGAAAAAAAAATCATTGGAGCTATCTTCACGGTTATTATCGATTGTTTACCGATTTTCGACTAAAACCTTAGTGTGCCCAGGTCATCTAAAAATAACATCCGAAATATCAAGTCACACAATACACACATACTTTTAGGCCTATTTAATTCAATAAGTTATATTGTTAGAAGAACAGGAGTTGCCACCAAATTAAAGAGTAAAATTGTTTATGAATAATGAGTTTTTTTACAAAAATTTGTTATAAAGACAGATTTAATTTTGAAAAAACTATTATAAATTTGGATTTAGTAAAATCTTGAAACTTTTCAAATTGAACAATTTATATTGTAAAATATGTATAGTGAACGAAGTTTACTAAGTGGATGTGTGCATATACAAATAAAGCTGAAAAAAATAAACAAAAAGAGAAAAAACAAGACCATTTTATAAGAACTATTTTTTTCGTACTTAGGAAAACCGGAAGTATGTATTTTCAGTAAAAACCTGTTATAGAAAAGTTGATGGTTAATGGTTTTCTGACGACCGCAATATTTGAGTCTGTAAAATTGGATATCGAGGTACGGCCTTAAACAGATTTTTCAAATTATCGCCGACATTTCGACAAATTTATTGCCTTCTCCAGGGTGAAAATTTTCTCTTTAAATTCTTCCAAACAATGGTTCAACTTGCGGCGAATATATCATTCACCAAGTTGTTGATGGTATATCGAACAAACACTTTGGTTTACGAATAAAGGGAGAGCAAATGGATATGAAAGAGAGAGAGAAGAATCAGGAGAGAGAAATATATTCACTAAAATAATTTCATACATACTCAAGGGATCTTATCAAAACATTATTTATCGGTTATAACCCCAAATTCTTTTTATTGCAATAAATTCTCTAAAAAAAAAATAAATAAATAACCACTAAGATAAGATTTTCTTTCAAGTATCTTAACTTATTGTTGTGGTTGGTTCCGCATAGCTGGATAGCATCAAAGATATTTTCCATGTTAGCCAGCTTCTTTTTGTGGTCATCGATCGATTTCACAAATTGAGCGAATGCAAAAAAGCGAATGTATCACAATTAAATTTATTTTGTGCAAGTCTCTGTTATCACACTGTTTTGACAAAAATGATGGGCGAACGGAAAATATCGCTGATTTAAGCTTATCGTTTAGAAATAATAATAATAATAATAATGATAATAAATGATTTCAAAGTTTTCCTTCAGAAGCAATTACATATATAATAAGATTTCCTTTAAGTGCCATTTCCAAAATCTTACATTAAATATTCTTTTTTAATATTTATAAGGAGCAAAATAAGTATGAGGAAAACTACCGTGTATATAATATATTGTGAAATAATTGCACTAATTAATTATGAAAATTAGAGAAATATAAATCGAGAAAAAGCCGGTATAATTGCTTTGCTATAGATTTTTTTTTTTAGACAAAAGAGTATAGATTTTTTAATTAATTTAATTGGCTAATTAAACAAAATAATATTGTTGTTTTTTTGTCTTTTTTATGAAAGACGTTAATTTTTTTATATTTATCATTTTGTATAGTGTATTTTTTTCCCGAAAGGGATATCTGGCATGCAGTTACTTGGGGAGTAGCGGCCTCACGGGTTACCAAGCTCAGTACTCCATGCACTTCATCAGAACAGTACATGATACACTTAAACCACTTACACTCTACACTTTACAGACAAGGACAAACACCGTACACAAACTAGGGTCTCCGTCCTTAGTTAATTGGCGAAAACATAGGAAAAAGGAAGCGATTAGCTCTGTGGTAGCGCGCTGGAATAGCAACGCAGAGGTTCCGAGTTCAAATCCAGCATGCTGCCCTTAGATTTATTTCTTCCTAGGAGCCTCTACAGCTCACTGCCCGGTAATGGGCAGCATTGTCTGCTGTAGCTAGAGAACACTGTTTGGAGGCCGGCTGTGCATTGGAAAAGGCTCCGGCGGGCACAATAGATCTTTCAAGTCACAGTGCAATAATCCCCTCAACAAATCTATAGTGTATTTTTTAGATTAAAAATAAAAAAGAAAAAATTTATTTAACCTTCAAAAAAATTGTTAAAGGAAAATGTGACAAACACAAAAGTTTAGTGAACTGTAACAAAATAAATAAATGGAGTTACCACATATATGTAATAATGTATATTATTTTTTTTTTTCTTTAATGTACTATAATATAGTGTTTTAGCATTATTAAACTAGCAAATAGGGAAATATAAAAATGATAATGTTAAAAACAAAAAAAAGACAAAGAAATCATAAGGTCAATAAAAATGGGGTCGATGACACTGAAATTGTTAATATAAAGAGTATGTAGAAAAAATATATATATATATATATATATTTAGAGTGTGTGGTGTTTAAAAAAAGAAAGAAAAATACCTAACGATAGTGGCTCAAGATTACCTTATCACAAAGCTTTAATAAAATATTAAATAATATTAAAAAAAAAAAAAATTACAAACTCATGCAATCATTACCATTTTCTTCTGTTTCTCTTCAAAATGTAAAAAAATTATTTTTAAATTTGCAATAGTAATTAAATAATAATAATTATTATAGCAGTCCCGACCATTTCTTTTTCCACTCATTAATCTCAATTGATTTTAGGTTAAAGAAAAAAAAATTCAACTGTGAAATATCCACAGTGATTTTATCTCACAACAAATATTACTGTGTAATTATCATAATGTGGAGGAAAAATGTCTTGCAATTTTAATGTTTTACTAAATGTTTAGCTGTCCTGCGCATGCGCTAATAAATATAAATCTATGACGAAACGCAATTTTTTTTTTTTCTTGTTAGTTCGTAGACTTTAAAGCCGCCATGATTAATCATCACCAAAAACTAGGGTTATGTCTGCTTGGAATAATCTTTTATACCAGGAAAACATTTATGAATTAAAGGGAGAAATAAATATGTATATGTGCAATTGAAGTGTTTAAAGAAGGTCGGCATTTTTTCAAAGAAATATCTATTTGATAACGGTTTACTATTGGTTAACTTATTATATATAAAATATTTTAACTTGGAATTCTAGCAATGCATTACTGAACCTTAATATAAGTTCTGGAATTATACATTCCGAATTGATAAAAGAGAAGCTAAACAAAGTTTTGGAATGGTAATTAAATGCAGAAATCGATCTTCCACTTGAATTTGATTGGAGAAAAATTACCAAACTAAAAAATATATTCAGTTTCAAATTTATGCAAACTAAATAAATCGATCAATCAAAATCTGATTATATTTAAGCGATATAAATAATATTTTTCTTGCAATCGTTGAATAATGTGACGATTATTATGCTAAATTTTACTAAAGAAAGTTCTATTATTATTTTTTTTTTCACAAGTGATAATGTGAGTTACACAGTTTTTTTTTCTCTCACTAGTGTGTAAAAGTAACATTATTCAACTCTAATTAGCCCGACATCTAGCAGCAATACGCGAAAACAAGATCAATAAAATCCTAGATACAGTGGATTTGAGATTATAACAAACAGAACAGGTTATAGAGAGGAAGTATTTAACCTGATTTAAAGGGGAAAAAACCTCAATATTTGCACCTTTCCATATTTTTTTATATTAATAAAAATTAAAAACCAATTTAATTTGATTGTAAAACACCACAATGGTCTAATGGCTAGCATAACCAACTTTTGTCTAAACAAAACAATACAGAGTTCAATCCAACTAAACACTTGTTTTTTTAACCGAGAAGCACCCTTTGTATAAATATAGGAAACTATGCAAGAGACAATATAAGCCATAAAAGATTCATAGATACAATATTTTAGTAATTAAATAGTATATATAAATATATGTGCTTTTAGGGTAGAGGTTTTATTGTCATTTAGTGGAGAATAAAGGTCTACTTTATAGCTGCTCTCTATATTTTGTAAATAACGGAGTACAATTTTGTATACAATTTTATGAAATAAATAAATTTATCATTATTGTGAGTAATACGATTTAAAAACTGTCCATATTTAACTCGTCAGCGACGTATTTTTTTTAACAAGTATCAATCCAGTGTTGAACTCGGAAGTAAAAGATATAAACGTTTCCACTGGTAATAAAATAACGAATTTCAAAGGCTATTATTTATTCTTTTTGGGGAAAATAATCTTTTTATTTTCACAGAAAAAGGAAAATAACGGTTTTTTAATATCTAAGAGTGTTTTGTTTTAAATATTCAAAATTAATCTCTCTCTCCCATAAACGATAATAATCTATTTATGGGATAGTGAGCGTATATTTAATTTTCGTCAGCATAAACTTAAAAAGCGGAAAAATTGCCAAAACCAAAAGTTACGGAATTGATTTGTCAGTTTGTCCGCAATTTTCTCGAAAACAAAACTCAACTATTTTTCTACAAACTTTAGACATCGATTCTACAATCGATAATGACCTATTATTATTATTATTTTATTTGGTACACCTAAAAATTATTACTTTATTCTTGAATATTCGATGGAAGTTAAAAAAAAAGTTACAAACTTTTTTTATTTTCGTATCGCTTATCTTTTATTCATAACATAAAAATGATGAAATTTCACTATGTAACATATTGAAGAAAATATGAATCAACAAAAAGATTATTATTATTATAATAATATTATTGATTGTTTTTTATTTTTTCTTTAAATTCATAAAATTAATCTTATGTAACACGCGTCGAAGATAAATTACAAATGTCAATCAAGACAAAAACATGTTTTGCCAAGGTCAAAAAAAAAACAACAAAAAAAACACAAATGATAAGAAAATTTTGGCGATGTCTCCTTAATAATTAATAAAAAAATTAAATAAAAAATAAAATGCAGTAATTTATATTTTTTTAAATTTGATAAAAATTAATATTTTGCTACTTAAGAATATATATATATTTTTTTTTTAATTAAAAAACTCAAATTTTAATTAGTATTTATTTTTTATTTTTAAATTTAGCGGGATGTCAAAATCATATGTTCGCGGGACTCATACTCATCCCCACTACAATTATCCATCTGTTCGATAGCCTTGTGGGAAATACGATCCCGCCTTTAATACCCTTCACATTGTGGATTATCTTAAATTGAAAATTAAAGAACTGAAGAACAAACACTTGTATTGAGAGTTCCAGGAAATCCTACAAGAATAAGTTTACGTCTAAAGTGGCACTTTAATACTAAGTATAGTTCTAGCACCTAGTTAGAGTCTAGTAAATGCAATGTTATAAGTTCGAAAAAATTCGGTTAACCAAAATTGCTGCGTATAGAACAGGTTATAGTGAAATTGTACAGCTTGTAGGCCATGGAGGTAGGTGTTTAGAAGAAAGCTAACAGGTGCTGCAAACCCTGCAAAAGTCAATTTTACTGAAAGTATATTTAAAATAAAATTAGTAGGCATTAAACTTAGATTGCAACATTTAGATTACAACATGAGGTAGGTCCCGATTCCCCAAGTACTACAGCCAATTAAAGGCTTAGAGTGCCTACCCCTGTGGGTATTAGTAAAAGAAAACTCCCCTCTTCACAAGGTTAAGCCTCTTACCTAACCAGCTCTCTTTTTGTTGTTATCTTCTGTGGTCTGAATTTCCCAAAAGTTTTATATCTCAATTTAACGATTGCTACACAATCGAACAACAGATGCGAGAACGTTTCCTCCTCTTGACATAGCCTGCACAGATTTTCTGAGCTAATTATCCCCACCTGGGACACCAGGTCACTTTTATTCCTACCTAAACAGAGGGTCTCTTTAGTTATATATTCTTACACAGCTTGGACATCATCATCTTGCTGTGTTTGGCTTCTGAACTTAGTTTCCAGATTTTGTCGTGCTCTCTGCCAAGCCAATTTCCAAGACATTCGTCACTGTCCCTTTGGTAATCCCTAGAACACATTCTGGCCCACTAAATGGAGTGTTCGCCCCATTTCTTGCCTCTAATCCCCACATTTTGACCGTATGTGCCGGGAGAGTTGTGTCAGGGCATCACTCCACTCCCTAACCTGAGATGAGGTGCCTACCTTCAATAAGAAAAGATGAGAATCTCTGTTTTTTCTGGCCATTCTCAGGTTTTTCTCAGCCCATCGTTGGCTGCAAAAAATTTGGGTCTGACCCAAAACCGTGGAGTAATTGCCAAGTGGCCTTTCAATTAGTAATTCCTGCTTCTCCCACAGAAACCAGCCCCAGCGCCGCATCCCATCTTGGAACCATTCTTAAACCAAATATCCCCAATCTAATTTCGCCTTGTCCAGCCTTTCGTCCATTCAGCCTTTGATTTTGTGGTCACTTGAGGCGGCATTTAAGTGTATAGTTATTATTCGAAATTTAAAGCAAATTATAAAGCCATTCAAAAGGGGGGGGGGGGGGACGAAAAAAACTTCAATAAAATCGCACTTCTGGTTAATCGATTTTGATCGAAAGCTTCATGACAGATACGGTGGAGTTACTTAAACGGAATATTAAGTTCGAGCTATTTGTATTTAAAATAATTTACTTATTCACACTCTTTCGCGCGCGCCAGCACACACACACACACACACACACTTTTTTTCGCAGGAACATCAAATTATATATTTGCCGCTGTAACATAAAACATATGTTGCAGACAATACTGCACTGAATCGCTACGGGATCATCAATCCAAGCTGACGATATGCAAACCATCATACCACCAAAGATAAGCAAGAAGTGGCCCAAGTTAGTCCACATTGAAAACTAATCTAGTTATCAGAACATCACAGATAAATTATTAATGACAGTAGTTTAAAAGGAGAAAATGTACTAAAATATTACGATATTAGCATGAACTAAAATTATTTCTTATTCTGAATAGAACATAGAATTTTTCCCGCCATTTTAAAGGAAAGAAATAAAGCAAAAGAAGACGACAGTGGGCCTCATTAAATATTCATTTAGTTAGCCGGTTGAATAGCACCAAACTGACTTATCTCAACTGAGAAGTGTTAAAAAGAACAAAAAAAAAAAAATTCACAATGTGACCTTGCTATGACCTTTATTTATGCTGTCATATAACTACCAAACTACCACACATATATATATATAATAGCAACTAGTCTTTAAAAACGCATGCAAAAATATTATTTTGTTTAACATTTCTCGTTCAATCACTTTATAATTCTTTCTGAAATATATATATTCATTTGAATAGTTTTCATCTTATTTTAAAATTACGTTATTTAATTTTACAAAAGAGTTTAAAATGCCACTTTTCACACACGCGAGTCCAGATTTGCCCACACGAGTGTAAGAGATATAAAAAAAATCAGTAAAAATGTAAGTTAAGTGCATTAAAAATAATTTTTATGATTTCTAATAGTTAATTTACTGTAGATTTACTGATTTTTAAATGTTAAAACAAAAGATCAATTAAAGAATTTCTGTTTTACTTTAATATGATTAATTAAATATTTTAGCAGTTTTATCCAAATCTTAAAATGTATTTCATTGAAAGTTGGCAACACTGTATATATTTTAATCTCCAAAGAATAAAAGTACAACTTCGTCTACTGATTTTAATGGTATAATTTGTTGCCACATTGTGACGACTTTTGAATAAAAAAATCAACTTTTTCTGCAATTTTACAATAATGTACCAATTATTCCACAAAAATCTGTTAATAAAGTTGTATATTTAATATTTGGCGAGCAAAAAACCTTTACAATAGAAATCAAACGTAATTACTTAACTGCTAAATTTTATTATAATGTTCGTTTTAATGTAAAAGTAGATGCTTGCGCGCCCCGTTTACGACACGTAATTTGGTGTTAAATTGGACATTAAGCTCGTAAAGTTTTTTCACCTTAATGTAACAATACATCAAAACTTTAATAAACTCAATGTTAACATTGTCAAACACTAGGCCCTTCATTAATATAAAATTCGAAACACTCTTCAGCAAAAATATCTTTCATCAGTTTTCATTTTTATAGAAAGTTCTAGTTTTACGAGCTTTTAGATCCTCTTATTATTGTTTTATTTCGTCACTTTCTGAAATTGAATATTGAGGTCTCCTGAGTATAAAAAAGTGGTTTTTAGAAATTGGTCTGAGTATGTTTGCTGAAGAAAGAAAGATTGTTATAGGCGATATTACAACACTGCGACCTGGAAGATCTCTTGTTATATTAATCTCGTTTGATTCCGTCACTAGTTGTCTGTAGAGGCTTCTAGGAAGAGGAAAACTAAGGCAGTATTGCTGGAATCCGGATTTTCTGCGTGGGAGTCCAGCGCGCTTCCACTGAGCTAATCCTTTCCTATCAGAACACCGCTTAAATAAAAAATATTCCAATACTTCCATTTTAATATCATGAATCTGATCAATTAAATTACTTTCCTTATTTTCGCTGCATAAATTTCTAACTCAGTGCTCAGAAAATCTGAGAAGGGCATGTACTAGGGTAATAAATAGGGAGGGAAATTAAGACGAGTATGATGTTGAATCTAGTACATTATTTTTTTAAACCTGCATTTCACTCATAATGGTTGTAATAATAGTAGCTAACAAAATGGTCCGAGTATTATGATGTTAAGGTTGGGTTATATAGAAAGGAAATGTGGAAAATGCAAATTTCAATCGAATTGGTCAACAGTGACATTAATATTTCCCTTATTCCATGAACCTTTAAGTGCAAATTTAAAATATTGCAACGGAGATCTCTGTCTCGAGATAAAACATCCGCCTTTTTTTTTTTTTTAAATTATTTGTGATTTTGAAACAGATTCTTACAACATTGCAGCTGTCATTGAGGCCTAAGATTTTTACCTTTGGTAAGCTTGAAAAATAATAAAATCCTGATTCTCAGTAGGAACCAAAAAGTCCGGAAATCATTGTTTTCCAATCTTTACATGATTTTTCCCAAAGAGCCAGAGAGCTGTAACTTTGTTACGCTGGTTTTCATTTTTTTCTTTCTATCCACATCTAGAATCTTATGATGTCAGGATTTAGCCGCACAGTCCTGGTTTATACCTCTTTTTGATGTTATTATCATTAGCACCTCTCTATAAATTTACTATTTTTTTGTAAACGAAAATTTTATCAAAATACCTTATTATTAGCCTCTAAAAGAGAAAACAAATGAAATAAGTAATCAAATTTAAAAAAAAAAACAGACTTGCAATTAATTTTGAATATTTCATATTTAACTATTGTATAAAGCATCATGCCAATCATTATAATAATAGCTTCCTCCCGCATTCTCTTTAATAATTCGACACCCTATTATCTCTAATCTAATTAGTGCTAGCAGTTAGATAAAATGCCGAGTTTCAAGGAATTCCGAATGATCGTTTTTAACAGAACAGAACAGTATACAAAATTAGCAACTTTGGCAGACATCATCAGTTTATCCCAATATAATTTTTAGTTTTTCTTATTGATAAATAACCCATTAACAACTGTGTCTAAAAGGCAGCCAAACAATAACTTATATAGCTATTTAAATAGAAACTGTGGCATATAATCGAAGCTTTTCGTGTAAATTATTTTTCAGAAAATAAACTTATCAACTCACATATTACTTTCTTAATGTTTTTAGCAAATGGTCTGTATGTGAGTATAAGTGTTTAACAACAGAATATCTCAAAAACGAAAAGTCACATGAAGCTCAAAGTAGGTATTTATTCCGTTTAGGTATTCCGTTTAGATACGAAGATTTCGGGCAAAATCCATCGACCGGAAGTGCGACTTCACAGAATAGGTTTTTGAGTTTGGGGGGGGGATTTTTTCGAAAATAGCTAATAAAGATTTTCTTTAAATTTGAAATGCTCAGTGCACAGATAAAACTGTATAACTGGTCAGAAATATCCTGCCCTGTCTAGAGTCCTGAGAGGAATCGATCTCTCTAGAGCAATATTCTTACGCTATAGTTATTTCGAAAGTTTTTTTTTTTTAATTTAATGATTACAGTTAATTAGAAGCATGACTATTACCCGTTTGTTTTATGTCCACTTTTTATTATGATATATAGAGTACACCATATCCATCATATATTAATATTATTACTAATCATATAACTACTAATACACCATTCCATTTACACGATATAAAAAGGACCATATCTACCTACTATCTTCTTGAACATTAATTTTTAATTAACCTTTTATATTGTTTAAATAATTGATTTGGTATGCTTTTTCATTGATTACCGCATAAGTTTTGCGCTTTATATCATTTCAGCTGAAATATTTTTTTTTCTTCTGTGTATCTTTATTTAATGAAACAAGCATAAATTATCAAATTCAAAGTGCGCGTGCATAAGTGTGAATATTGTTACACGCATTGTTCAGTTTGATAGATATTAGTTTCACTTTAGTTGCACACACTCTTACCTATTCTAGATTGAAATCGTTTATTGAGCTTTCATAATTTGTTCAAATATATTTTATCCAACTTGCGATAAAATAAAAAGAAACAGTGATAAAATCAAATATTAAGTATTTCATTAATTTATAAATATGATTGAAATTGGCAATATGGGATTCATCGCAAGTAAATTGCAAAACTCGAAACGAGAAGTATGAGACGTAAATGAAATTTATGATATAATTTTTGACTCCGATCTCAGTAAATGTTAAGTTATCTTTTATGAAGGTTATGAAATCGCAAGATACACTGTAGTGTCCAATGTATGAGCAAGCTAACGTCACAGCCCCCATTGTTACAAATAAAGTTATACCTACCACAAATTGTGTTTAATACTCCACCATAACTGACACGAAGGTGCCGGGCAAAATCCAGTAACCGGAAGTGCGACTTTTACCGATTTTAGAGCAGAATAATGTAAGCAAATAAAAAAAAAAAAAAAACAAACAAACAAACAAACAAACAAAGAATCGCGATGATAATACCACGAAGTTTCAAGTTTTATTTTATTTATAAAAAGAGTTAAGATATCTAAAAAAAAAAAAAAATTGAAAGTTATAATAAATAAAATTAAATAAAAAGAATTTATTTGAGTGAAAGAAAAAAAAAATTATTTAAACAAGTAAGAAGATATAGTGAGAAACCGGATGATGAAGGCCTCTCTGGACAGAAAGGTACTCCATAGCTATGAAACTTTAACGAAGCTTAAGAGACAAGAGAAGTGTTGCACAATTCGATTAATCATGACAAAAGGTTGTAGACCTTTTTATCCTTCTACTTCATTCATTTTATCTATAGAAGAATGTGTATGTGTATGTGTATATATATAAAATGTAGCTTGTTTTGAAATAACAAGTTAATTTAATGAGAAATAGTGCCAAACTGAAAGTTAATTTAAAACTAATTAGATTTCAATTAATGATTAAATAATATTAATCAGTGTTAATATAAACATTTCTACAATAATAAAAGGGAAAAAAATATCGATAATTATTATTATTAACATAAAAAAAAAATTGCTTTCAACAAATAATGAATGTTTAATCGCTTGTAACGTTAAGGTGGTTTAACATATTTTGGAGGGGGGGTTCATTTTTTTGAATCCTATGTGTCAAATTTACAAAATTGAGTTTTCACTTGGAAATACATGTTTTGTAGTCCCCTAATTACGAAAAGAATGTTTTTGTGAATGGTTTGTGAGTGTGTATGTGGGAGCTTAACTCAAAAGTGGAAAATCGGGGAAATTCAAACTATATCTTTCGTTTTACCAATGGACCTAGCAATAAGGTTTTGGTTACAATTGGTCAACTTTACTGAATTCTACTTTTTACTTTCTCTTACTCCTAGTAAAAGAGGAAGATGTATTGTAATCGTGTCAAATTTTCGATATTGAGTTTTCACCAGAAATATCCGTTTTGAGGTCCCCTGAGTCCTAAAAAGTGGTTTTTAGCAAATGGTGTGTGTGTGTTTTTGTGTATGCATGTATTTAAACAAAAATAGGTCATAAATGAAAAAAAAATCATACAGTTCTTGAGCTACAAAAATTCTAACTGGTCATTCACACACTGTACAGCTGGGCAACCCATTAGTTTTTTTCCTACCTCTGGAATTCACTATCCTTATTTTCGCTCGGTATCTCTCTTCCTTTCTTTCGAAGAGTTATCAACTTGGTATTCTTCACAATGTCAGGAGATTCTGAGTCTAAAGATTTCCTTGAATTTTCACCCGCTTTAAAGAAAAGTGTCCTTTGTATCCAACCATCGTACTGATCGTCTCATTTTGAAGATACGTTAGTTGCCTTAACTGCCTTTAACAAGACCTTTTCCTTATATAAGGATTTGTGTTGTCTTTTCAATTTAGCCAGTTCATTGGTACTTTTAGGATCTTATATTTCAGCATCATATATGACCACAGACCCTTTGCTATGAAATTATCGTTCTTAACACTTCAACGTCGCTGTTCTGCTGCAAAACCTTTTTTTTTTTTTTTTTTATACAACCTGAAAGCTTATTCTGTAGATCTTTTGCAACTTTGTTCTTTGCCGGGTGGTAGATGTATTTGAACATCACTTAAATTTCTGCCTCCCCAAATTCAAATTTCCGAATCTTTCTTGTTGCCGTGCGCTAGATACTTATTTTTCAGTCACGTTTATCCATAGTAAAAGTCAAACATATGGAAAATGTATTAAATTGTATTGATTTTACTCCATTTTTTTTTCCATGGGGCAGGATTCTAGTAAATGGCAGGACGATAGACTTGCACGTAGTGGGATACCACCAGAGTTCAGGCGGATCACAGCGGAGTCTAGGGAATACTAATCTTGGATTTTTTCGTTCTTGGAGTTTCTACATCTACCGCTTACCGTACGATGAAAAGAAGTGCTGTCAGTAACGGAGATCACCGTACAGATAAGGATCCGGGCGTCAATGATCAAGGGATACCTTTCGGTGGTACTTAGTGTAAAGACGACCAAATTTATCGCCATCAATAGACAAATTTGTCTGTGGCTTATAATAATCTCTCTTGTACTCTAAACGGATGATCCTGAAGAATATTGGTGACAAAATCTTAATTTTGTTTATATAAATTTCCAATAAATAACCAGATGAAACAATTTATAAAAAGTGACCAAGAAATTCCTTTCTATTAAAACAAAAACATTTTTTTTTGAAAGAAGGGTGGAAAGGAAAACAAAGATAGTATGAAAGTGTGAGAAAGAAAGAAAAAAAAAAAACACGTGGTCTTTACCAGGGTGTTGTAGTGGGGGAGGATGGTTCACGTGTGGCGCACGTGTAGGGTAGAAAGGTGAACCACCTCCAGGATGTTGTATTGGTGGTCGTCATCGTGTTGGCGGGCGGCAGGCGGCTACAACCCGACCGCCTCCCCACTGGCTGACAATCCATTCTAACAAAACAGTTCCCCATTATATTATATCCTTTCTGTCCTTCACTGTTGTTTAATTAAATTATATTAGATGAAAGTTGTTGTTACTACTGATTATGTTGACGATCAACTACAACAACAATTACATCAGAATTATTGCAACAAAAGATTCTTATGGCAGTGAACTTTTCTTTTTTTTTTAAAAAAAATTGAATGATAAGATTTTTTAGTAATTATTACCAAATAATCTATATATTTATTTACTTGCTCTAGTGGATTGAAGAATGTATTCTGATCGTAACCAATTTTCGAAACTATATTTTTACTTCAAGTTTTAATATGTAGATGTGCGAAAAATCTGTTATGCAACGATTTCATCTTACTAAATAAATTTCAAAACTTTAATCTTGAAATTTTACTCATTAGCTACTTAACATTACATATAGAGTTAGTGGGAAAACAAGTATACACGTGAAGAAGGGTGTACATTATACGAGTACTTCAGAAGAAAGCGCCAATAAGATACAACCAGCTAACCGTTTGAAATTTAATGCCCTATATTCCGCAGAACTACATAAAATAATTTTTGTTTTCGGAAGGAAGTTACAAATAGAAATGATAGGTTTATATTTGTGTAGTTAATATTCCAAGTTTAAAGAAAATCGTTATTATAGTTTTCGAGGAAATCAAAAAAAAAAAAATAAACAAAAACCTATTCTCGGAAATTTGAAATTCAAACAATGTTTCTAATGTTATTAAAATATTATACAGGGGCAGTGCAGTGAAATTGTTACCTCTAAAAGAGTTATTGTTCACCCAGAACCCACAACAACAACAAAAATTCCCCGGAACGTTTTAATTAATGTGATAGATATTTAAGCATTTAGTTAGTAAAGGAAGTTTAAAGAAAATAGGTGGAGCCATTTTCAAAGAAAATCGCGTAAATCTAAATATCAAATTATTCAGTAAAGTCGCACTTTCGGTTTGATGGATTTGTTCGAAAGCTTCGTGTCAAATATTGTAGTAGTTCTAAACGAGATATCAAGTTTCAATTTTCTGTTTTTTTTTTTTGTTTTTGAGATATTTTGTTCATAACACCCACACACACACACAGAACCAAGGGAAGGGAATAGCTAAGTGGTTAGCGTACTGGACCCGGGTTCGAGTCAGCTGTGTACCCTTAGATTTTTTTCTGGTCCTAGGAGCCTCTTCAGCTCACTGTCCGATGATGGACAATGTTGTCTGTAACGAGAGAACACTGTCCGGAGGCCGGCAGTCCTCATGAGGCCTCAAAACATCAATTTGTTTTTCCGAAATTGAATTGAATTTGATAATTGAATTACGTAAATTTGACTCTATCACAATATTTTTTTTTACAAGGAGTAAGAGAAAGTAAAAAAAATAGAAAATGTAGTCTGACAAAGAAACACACACGACATTCTCTTATCACATTTCAAACAATTATAAAAAATGACAAAGTTTTTCCAACTTGGAATTGTCTTACTTTAAGTTTTCCTTAACTTAGAAATGTAGAGGGATGCGAGGTAGTTGATGGAGCTTAGAAAAAAACAAATAGCATCCCAAAACGTTATCCCAAAGAGTCAAAATGGCGTGCCAGGGCCCCGCCCTGTTCTACACCACGCTTCTTGTCAATGTTCCATTAGCAATCCATAGGCGACACGATCCTGAAGAATGTCATTGCATATGGGCGAAACATCGGTTTATAGCAAAACCAATGGAGGCGGTCTCTACCCGGAAATTAAGTGTTTTACATGAAAATGACCGCGGAAGGCTTAAAGATCCTAATCCTCACAATTAGACAGGATATTTATTCCTCAGAGAGTTTCATAAAAAAAGTCAATTTCTGAAGTTATAAATTTTGAATTATCTCTTTTGTATTATGATGGGGGGCAAAAATGCTGCTATTTAAGAAAATAAGACGTACCTATTAATACTTAATAGTAGGGATTGTATATCGGTTTACTGATTTACTGGTTAACCGATAAATTGACAAAAAAAAACGTTAAAAATTTACCAGTAATTCGGTAAATGAAAACTCCATACTAGAAATTTTTATGTAGAAAATATTGTTGTTTATAGATATTTAAAAGGGCTAAAAGGGACATTGAAAATAAAATTAAAAAAACAGGTAAGTGTAAGCAACAATATACCTGATTATTAATTTTATGTGAGATTTTTTTTGTTTAATTTTAATTTAAACTTTCTTGGGTTTGAGAGCCGCTGTAAATCGTACAGAAAGCGCTAGTTACAGTTAGCATATATGTGATTTGTGCTCTGCAGTTTTTTGAGATTTTTAAAGGTTTAAAATCTTTACAATCAACGTTTTTTCTTAAAGAGTAAGTAAATATCTCCTTTTTTAATATTTAAAAATAATAATATGTAAATATTTCACGTATTTTTTTAAATTAATAGCAATTTTAAATACACCGCATTATGACAGGACATTAATGCAATATTATTGTAAAATAACATTAAAATTTGAACCTTAAATAAATTTTTTACTTCTAACAACTGTTTCAAATAATTAAATACAAATATTTATTACATGATATTATGCCTTAAGATTGTGCAAATTATGTATTATTGTAACAAAATATTTATGTATTATTACAAACAAACAAAAAAAAATTGCAGATAATTTAATTTTCATTTACCAAATTACCGGTAAATGAAAAAGTCGGTAAATTTACAATTCCTACTTAATAGATCTTAAGTTTTATTTACTGTTTTCGTATTTATTTAATGGAATCCATGAAATTTCATTTTATTATGTCTGTTCGCAGCTTCTCAACCAACATGTGGCGGCCCCATTTTTTTTTTTTTTTTTTTGGAGAAGTAATGGTCTTAGAAGACAAATAAACGTCTTAGAAGACGAATAAATATATAAATCTAACGCTACAGTTTTCCCGGAACAGCCACAATGGCAATTTTTAAATGGGAAATATTTCAAATAGAAATTATAGTTTATACACGCGTCATGTGTATGCCCACATTTTAAAGAAAATCTTTTGATCCGTATCGAGAAAATTCTAAAAAAAAAAAAAACAGAAATAATTCTTTAAAAATCTATTGTTTAACAGATTTTCTTCAAATTTAGAATTCTAGGAAAGCTTTTAATGCATCTCAATTGAGGAAATCTTGAAAAACTGAAAAAAACGTATGTAATCTAGGACAGTCGTACTTCTGATTAAGTGGATTTTGCTCGAAATCTTCTTGTCAGGTACGGTAGTGGTATCTAAACGGAATATCAAGTTTGAGTTTGAGTGATTTATCGTTTTTGAATTATTTTGTTCACATGCATTTTTTTTTTTTCTTGCTTAGGGCACCTCAATACATATATTCTCGGTGAAAACTCAATTTAGAAAATTTTGGATACGCTAGCAATAAATTTTTTCCACTGATAAGTGCCGGAGAAACTAAAAATATCTCATACTTTATTCAGGAATCGTTTCTCCTCTGTCCTGTTTAGTTTGATCAAATATCTTATAAAATTAGAGGGCATTTTAAAACCATGATGATTATTCAGTTTTTTATAAACGATTAATTATTCAATAATGCTTTTACTTTCAGACATATATAATTGATTCTGTTTGTACCGTTTTAATATCTATTTGGAATAAACGATTGATATAAAAAAAAGAATAAAAGTAGAGCTTTATAATTATTAGGAAAATTATAATTTCAAATTAGCAATTCGTTTATAAAAAGTTGTAATTCACAAACAAACTAAAGCATTGGAGGAGAGGTCTGACCAACTAACCTGCTGGTTTCGCTCTGATTGTCCAACCAATAGTCATACATTATAACGGACTTTTGGTAAATGTTACTCCCTCTCTCTTGTTGTCCTTTTTTTTTATATATATACTTTTTTTTTTTATTTAAATTCAAATCAGTTAAATTCAAAGAAACAATTTGAAATTACCATCATTTAGATGGCAAATTTATTCAAGTTATCCTAAACTGTCCTGAATAATTGTTGAACAGTTTGAAAATATCGTCCCATTTGTCAAATAAATAACTCTAATTACATAATATAAATATTTAACCGTTCTTTAAGGATATTCTTCTATAGGTAGCGTTAAACATAACGGATTTCTAATTAGCTGAAGTGACTGCCGTTGCTGTTTTTGCTTAGTTATTATAAAACTGCTAAAATTCTAAAAAGAGAGGGGGAACATAATTATTTTTGTACTTTTCTGAGGACCGTTTTTACTTGAACATAAGCTCTTTTGTGGCATTTCAAAATGTCTGGGCATTAAGACAGGCATTCCTAGCAAATCGCGGATTCCAGGACGGATACAGCAGGGACTTTCAACATCCTTCTATTGGAGGCTGTCAGTTCATTATGCGGGGTGCAACAAAGACACACTTAACCCAGGCCCACGCGCCAAACTTACAATTTTCACCATTTGAACCAAGGGTATTCTCCGAGATAGGCCAAAGAAGATCTCACATTAGGAAAATTCCAACAAGCCTATCTTTTCATTTTTGTTGAGACGTCTTTTAGACCTACTTGACCTTAGTGAGATCCTACCCATATAATCGAATTCATATGGGGGCCAACACTTCTTCTTCCTCCAGAAATCCTATTTTAAGCTCCGCCATTAAATCTTCTCCTTCTTCCACAAAGCATGAATGAGAACCGGTCGTAACTTCCATATAAAACTTTTAAGGTGTGTATTCTAGATACTTCAACAAGTGGTTTTGCTCTATTCAAAACACTGCTGCTTAGTTAGGTCTCAGATCGAATCTATCCTGTAATTTTAGTTTTGTACTAGTGATCGATAACAAGAGATCTATAGCTTCTGGAAGGAACACAATTGATTTTCAACAGTTATATGGGTTATTTTAAAATATTAAAATAACCTTCATTTATCAAATTATCTATTTTAGTTCAGATAATTTTGGGCACTTTTAAAAGTTGCAAGCCACCTTTATATATATGGCGGAAAGTAGGCAAGTTCACGATTGCGACTACATTTAGAGCTTTGACCGCAACTTATATAGTATTCTAAGAATTGATGAGACAAGCTATAATTGGCTGTTTTTAAAATTTGATAATAAAAGCCTACAGCTTGTCTTATTCTTCCATATTTCATGTTAATGAATTTTTATAAAAAAGAAGAAAAAACAAAAAAAAAGCTAATGAAAAATGTTCAACCAATAAATATTCCGACAAACAAAAATTATAATAATAAAGATGGGATCGTTAATATAAAAAAAATAAATAAAAAATAAAAAGGCAGAATAAACGTCTGGACATATGTTATTACAATACTAGCAAGTTATGATGATATAATAGTTTTAGCGACTATTAGCCTTGAGGAAGGTCTCTCTCACACACACACACACACACGCAAAACTTAAGAGATCATTCTTGTATAGGACGGCCCACATCTCTAGCTCTAGCCATGAAGATAGTAATGGCAAAATAAAAATTATTAGAGAGAGGGGGTATTTACCATAAAATATAAATCAATGATCAACATATGGCCGGCAAAACCACAAATATGTTTCATATTAAATAAAATTATATATTTTCGTATATTATTAACTTTATTATACAGTGAGAGATATTACAATTATAGGGATTAATATTTAAAAACAATAAATAAAAAATTATTAGTAAAGATTGCAGATGATAAATCACGTAGAAAGGTCTCATAATAGTTAAGTAAGATTTATTTGTGTACTCTGGCATTGGTTACGGTCGTGCAGCTTGTCAATAAAAAGTGAATGACGCCCTATTTCTATAGTGTAACAAGTTATGGCATGCATAAATGTCCAACTTATTTACAAGTTTTTCTTATTAGCTAGTATAAGTTTATGGTCGTGTTAGATTATCAAAATTATAACTTTCACCGGAAATACAGGTATTTATTGGAGTGTCAGAGAATGAAAAGATATTTTTAGAAGTCGCTCTTCCTTTCTCTCCCTTGGTGTTATAATGGACTAGCCTGCAAGCAAGAGTTACTTGCCAGCATACATCAAGTAACTACCATTGATCAAAATGAGGGTGGCATAACTCCCAGCTCACAAACAATACATAATACTTTAGGCATGCGAGGATACGCGTTTGCAACCCCTAGCAAAGTTAAGAAAGGGAAATCAGGAAGTGGCCAACTCGCTGTTTTTAAGAGATCACTTCATCAGTCTGCCACTCTATTTACTTCGTTCTAAGCTACTTTTCTACCACTTTCACTCATTAATTACTTGTAAAGTTCCTTGCAATTAAATTTGATGAATGCACTAGATATTCAGTAAGTAGCTTGCTTTCTTCTGTCCCTGTTGTACCACCCCTAATAACAAGATAATTACTAGTGTGTGTGTGTGTGTGTGTGTGTGTGTGTGTGTCTGTGTAGATGTGAATGTCTTTTATAGATATGCGAACAGGATAACTAAAAAAACCATTATCCATTCACAATTTACCAGAAGATCCAATTCAAGTTTCGGTCAAAAATCACAATCAATTAATCATCAATTGTACTTCCTCTTTCTGAATGTTATTTTTTTTTTTTCCCCACTTTTCGAGATTTTCTCCAAAACGGCTGTTCCAAAGGTTTTCTTTAAAATTGACATACAAATTATTGAATTTGTCCCCTGCCTAGCTGTGAATTACAGTTCTCGCGATTTGCAAATCGGATGTAATTCTTCAATAGGAACCTGGCCGTATATTAATCACTCAAGGACTGTTGTTAAGATGAAGGGGAGTACAATGGAACCATCTGTCATCAAGGCTGAAGACGTTACATATATAGAGGGAGTGACTATAAAAACCAAATCTATTTATTGTCTACTGTAACTCCTTGTGTGTCAATGTTTATATGCAGAATGTAATCATCTGTAAAGAGTTACAATATGTGTGTGCGTGTGTTTTGGTTGTTTGTGATGATTGCAGCTAGTTTTTCTGTGAATACTCTAAATCTCGTACTTGTCAACTACCTCTGTTTATTTGTCATTTGAATATTCACTGTGAGTGTTGTTCTTGTTGGTAAACTTATTGACCTGGCCAGAAATAATAAGAGTTATCCAATTTTAGGTGTGCCTGAGGGTGCTGGAATGAAAGGTAATGAAATGGCCGCCACTCTGGCAAGGAAAGGCACTTTAACCCTCTTTATGGAACCTGAACTCTTTTGTGGAATAAGCACCCAGAGTCTGCGGGAAGAGCTCAGAAATGTGAAAGGAATGAAGACAGCACGCTCTGGTAAGCCTTTCCAGGACTAAAGAAAGTCAAGACCTGTCTGAGCGGTTATAACGAGAGAAATATCAGAAGCGTGCACAGATTTGAGTAAAAATAAGCTTTGCATACTGACGGGTTTCCTCACAGGCACTGTAGATGCAGAGCATTGTAGATTGTTGATACCTGATACCTAGGCTAGAACACCTTAGCCCTACAATTCTGTGTGGAGATGGAGGATCTCCAATACACCTCCTAAAACACTGCAACGCTATTATCCAGAGAAGATTTGAAAGCCTGGATAGACTATCCGGTGAAGTAGGAAGATATACTCTCCCAAGAACCTTTCCAAATTTTGAGATTTTTCAAGGATCTTCATCTGGAAGGGGGGTTTCATCCTAGCACTAATAGGGTTGCACAATAGACCTCCTTTGGTCCAGTGCATTGTACCACAAAAAAAAAAAATAAAAAGAAGGAAATAAAATAAAATTAGTTCCTGTGACACTTCTAATGCATATATACATTATATAAGTAGCTACTATACATTGTCCCGCAAGAGGTATCTGTTGCAAGCAGTTACTTGGGGAGTAGCGACCACACGGGTTTCCACCGCTCATTACTCCATGCACTTCGTCAGAACAGTGCACAATACACCTAAACTGCATACACTCTACAATTTACAGACAAGGACAAACACAGTACACAAACTAGGGTCTCTGTCCCTAGTTAGTTGGTCTAAGCCAAGGGAGAAGAAAGAGATTAGCTCAATGGAAGCTCGCTAGACTAGCAAGCCGGAAGTCCCGGATTTGAATCCAGCATGCTGCCCTTAGGAGGCTTCCTAGGAGCCTCTACAACTCACTGTCCGATGATGGGCAGTGTTGTTTATAGTAGAGAACACTGCATGGAGGCCCGGCAGTGCATTGAGAAGGCTCCTGGGGGGCACAATAGATTTCAGGCCGCAGTGCAATAATCCCCTACAACAATCTACAATCTACTATACATTGTACTAAATTAGTACTTTAGAGGAAAGCTAAACGCTACAGTTCCCCGAGAACACTCAGAAAACAATTTCTCCAGGAAAATGATTCATGCAATAAGAGTGATCGGTGTATATGTGTATAGATAGTACACAAAGTTTAATGAAAATCATTTGAGACGTATCGAGTAAAATGACGAATTGAAAACAAATAAATTCTGTAAAGCCGTATTTCCGGTTGAAGATTTAACTCGATTTAACATTCGATTTTTTTCATTTTTGAGATGTTCTGTTCTCTCTCTCATTCTTTGTCTTGCACATACACACGCACACCCAGACCATTCGCTAAAAACATTTATTTTCGTACTCAGGGGACTTCAAAATAGGTATTTCCGGTAAAAAACTCAATTAAGAAAATTTGACACGAATCACTTACCAACCAACCATATCTCTTGATAAGAATGAGAGAAAATCCAAAACACGCTGTATAATGAATGATTTTCACAAACTTGCTGATTGTTCATAAGGTATATAATGTGGTTAATAAAATCTTCAGAGAAGTTATGGGAAACTAGGAAAAAATATTCCCATATATATATATATATAATTTGTAAAGTTATGACGTGTTCAAAGATACTTCTTCAGTCAATTAAAATTTAAAAAAAACCATGAAATGAAAACTATTTAATTTTTAATATTCTATATATGTAGGCACAAAGTTTAAATTAAAATGCATTAAAATGTTATTACATATTAGAAAGCATGGATATTTTTGTTAACCTACTTAAAAGAAATTATTTTTAAGAAATAATTAAACATAATAACCATAAAATAAATGATGTTACTGTAATTTAGTATTTATTTCAAACAAATATCTATATATGTCAGCATAAATTACTGTTTAGTGTGACAAGATTAAACATGTGTGTGAAAGTCATTAGTTCAATCATAAGAAGTCAGTTCATCCTACAAAACAACTTTGTTTGTTTTTATATTAGATCAATCTGTTACATTTATATAAAGAAGAATTAAACAGTAATACATATATGATATACAAAAAAATCCTATCCTAGGTTAACCATATTGTAAGTTAAGTTTAAACATCCTACAGTACTGTTATGATGACTGCAGCCAGAATCAACGTCGTTTATTAAAATAATTTTTAATTTTGATAAAAAAGATAATTCAATTTTTATTTACTCTTAAACTTGTAGAATATTCAAAATTGTTCTTTAATATCTGCTCAAAGATTTTAGAGACAAAAATCAGTCAAACGGTATTAGTATGATGTTGTTTTTTTAGTTTCCCACAATTTCCTTGAAATCTCTTCAACGATTTTTCTTTAACTTTGTATACTACCAAAGGACAGATGTACTTTTATTTGAAGTCCAGTACTTTTATTTGAAGTTCCAACTTTTTTTTTTTCTGCAGAAAACTGATTTAAGGAGTGGCCTATTTTGATAGGTGTTCTGGAGTTAAAACTTCACTAAGTGAAAACGTCATCTTTGTCATCTTCCCAACTTCAAAAAATTGTAAATATAGACATTAAATAGTGAAGTTCTTCGATAATTCAATGATCATTAAATTGCTGAATACCGTATTACATTCGCCATAATTTTGCATTTAAAGAAACAAAAGAACACACAAAAAGATGGTCTGATTATAAGTCTAATATTATTATTCAAGGAAGGGATTAGCTCAGTGGTAGCGCGCTGGCCTAGCAACACGGAAGACCCGACCCGGGTTCGAATCAAGCATGCTGCCCTTAGATTTCTCTTCGTAGGAGCCTCTACAATTCCTGTCAGGTCATGGGCAGTGTTGTCTGCTTGGAGGTCGGCTGTGCACTCAGAAGGCTCCGGAGGGCACATTAGATCTTTCAGGTCGCATTTTTTTTTTTTTTATAACGCCTGCGCCTTCACTGATTTGTCATCATTCGGCGCCTTGCAACCCAGTATAACTTGTTCGCAAATTCGCGATCGTCTGTGCCATTCCTTGTTATGTCTGCTAAACCTGCGCATCGAAGCAGGTGTTGGGCGTTCATCTCTCCAGCCCGGCACAGAGGACAATTAGGGCTCTCCACCACACCAATACGGTACAGATGGGCCTGCAGAAAGTCATGTCCAGTCATCATTCTGAAGGCCGCCACCATTTCAGCACGTTGCAGTGCCTGTGGGAGCGGGGCATTGAGGAGACTTCCCCATGACCTTCCCTCAGCCTGTTTCTCTTGCATCATTCTCAGCAGCTCCTTCATCCGGGACTTTATGAGGCGTTTAGCAGAGGAGAGTGGAAGAGGCGGATGCGGCTGTTGTTGCAACGCTCCTTGCCGCGCTAACTCGTCAGCCTTGTCATTCCCAAAGAGGCCACAGTGGCCAGGAATCCACTGTAGAACCACGTGGTGCCCACCTGACATCAACAAGTCTGCATTTCTCCTCGCCTCAATCACCTCCCCGCTGTCTGTAAAGTCCCTGCCAGCTACTGCAATTATTGCCGCCTTGGAATCCACAAAAATCACCAACTTAACTGGCGTTGTCCTTTTTGAGACTTCTTTCAAAGCCATTGAAATGGCCTTGACTTCTCCATCAAAATTTGTGGAGTTAGCACCAACCGGCGCAAGAAGTGAGAATGATGCACAGTACACTCCGGCCCCCGCATTACTGTTACTAGAAATAGTATTTTTATCAAACGTTAAAATTACAGCAGTAATTTCATCAAATGTTTTTAGCAGCTAAATAAATAATAATTGCACTAAAATATTAAATATTAACGCACACACAATTTTCTTGTACTCCAGTTTTAAAAATTGTAATTGACAAATTTTATATTTAGAATACAAAATTTTAATGAAAATCAGCGTCGAAAACTGAAAATAAAAACTATTCAGTAAAAATGCACTTCAGGTTTACTAATTTTCTTAAAACTCGGAATTTTGGCAATGTATTTATTTCTAATTAATTTTGTTTAGATGATAGAATTAAGTAATCAGCCTGTCATAGGACTTTAAAGGGAAACATAACCCCCGCCCTTTCCACAGAAGACCTCTTAAATGATTTTACCAGGAGAAATGTTTCAAATAAAAGTTGTAGCTCTTTATTAGGAATAGTTCACATTCCTAGCTTAAAGCAAATTGTTAAGAGCCGTTTTAGAAAAAAATATCAGAAAACTAAAAAATACATTTCAGTAAAAACGCGCTTCCGGTCATCTGATTTTCTTCAAACTCGGAATTTCAACAACATATTTAATTCTAATTAATATTATTTAGATGACAGAATTGTCTATAAACTGAAATAGCACTTTAGATAGAAACCTAACCCCACCCCTCTCCCAAAAGTGCCCTTCAGTGCATTTTCCCGGAATAATGTTCTAAATAAAAGTTGTAGATCATTGAATGAGTAGCTGATATTATAAGTATGAAGAAAATCGTTGGAGCCATTTTTGAGAAAATCGCAAAAAAGTAGAAAAAAAAAAAACATTCAGTAAAGTGGTTCTTCCGGTTGAGGAATTTTGACAGATCACCTACTGTAGGATTTCATGGTGTGATACCTAAACGATATATCAAGTTTGAACTTTTTACGATATTTCGTTTTTGAGCTGTGCTAGTTCACATATATGTACACACTGATTATTTTCTAAAAACTACTTTTTTGGGACTCAGGGGACCTCAAAACGTGTATTTCCGGTGAAAACTCCATTTCGAAAATTTGACGCGATTTCAATACTTCCTCTTAACTTAGAAGTAAGAGAAAGTAAAAAAGCAAGGAACAAACAATATACATCACAGAGAAATTCCTTGTTTGTGGGGGTGGGGGTTTAAAAATAAATTAATGTTTCAAATATATTGTCATCTTTCAATTAAGTTGTTAAAAATCATTAACAATTACCATATTAATAATAATAACATGTAATGTTGATATAAAAAAAAAAAAACACATTATTTACACATTGTATTGCACAACAAATTGATAAATCCAACTGGAGTTAGTTTATAAGAAGGAACTATAGCGCAATCTCTCCTAAATTTTTTGAACTACTGATTAAGAATAATATTAGAATACTTATTTCTTCTGAAATTTTTATTCCTTCAACAATATTACTTACTTTTTATTTTATTTTTACATTAAATTGCATATACTTCTAATACTAATTCAATAAATCTATTAAATTATTTAATTAAGTTAATAAATATTTGGTGGAATGAAAAGATATGGAATTTTGCACACAAAACAATGTGTTGTTAGGTTAATTACATTTTTTTTTACTTTCTCGTTTTAAATAATTTTCACAAAACTTACATTATTCTTTACGATATTTAGTATTTTCTTCAAATCAATGTTATGCATTTCCGCTGCCGTATAACCGTTTTGTTTGTTTGTTTGTTTTTTTACCATTACAATTGCGTTTAAATAAGAATTGATTCCTGTCTGTTATTATTATGTTATTTTAATGTATATGCACTGTAAATTTTTAACGAACGAAATAATCGATATGTATCTAATAATTTTCTATTAAGTTTTTCTATTTTCTGTTGAGTATTTAACACATCAACATTTTTCTCACACAGCCAAAATGGCGCCCCTAAATTTTGGAGCCCCGGACAAATGTCCGGGTTGCCCACCCCTAGAGGGGACGCTAACGTAGGATTTTGACCAAAGTTTCATGTTGGCCAAATTCTTGGAGCATCACCTAAAGGAAACATTATATTTGCATTTTTCTCGCTAGTCTTCGTTTTGATTTATCTGTTCACGATTCTTCATTCGCTAAAAAATATACATTTACCTACTCTTAACTGCTGTTAGAGCTACCGTAGCTTTTAAATTTACGAAATTTGAGTTTTTCACCGATAATACGTACATGTTTGGGGGAATATCAAATTTTCGAAACCGTAGTTTCATCGGAAATACATGTTTTGAAACTCAGTTGAGGATGGAAGAAAAAAAAAAAAAAAAATAGCCTCCGTCTGTGTGTATGTATATTGTGTTTTAACAAAATATCTTAAAAAATCAAAATTCGCAGGATGTTCAAATTTGGTATTCCGTTTAGATACGTCCAATATGATTTCAGAATTGATGGTAGGTTTGGAGCTGCAACTATTTTGAGACAGGAGATCACTTGGCAGTATATCTTGGTGAATAGACCGCTGTTTTCTTCTAGGTTGAGGTTTATGCTATTCTTTGTTGTATTTTGGATGACAGAGTGTGCAACAACACTAATTTAAAGGTGTTTGTATACTCTCGGATAGTCAGGCTGCGTTGAAGGCGCTGAGTCCGTTTGTCTCCTTGTTTACGTTGTTACTGGAGTATTCCAAAAGACTGACTGGAAGAGCTTTCTTCTTTAAAGGATGTACTTCTACATCCTGGATACCAGGTCATGTGAGGATTTTTGGAAACGAGGAGGTGGACAGGTTTGCCAAATTAGGCTCCTCTCTCCCTTTCATTGATCTCAAGCCTGCTGTTGGTGAGTCTTTTGGCACATGTCTATCAAGCTTCCAGTCATGGACAGCTTCACAACACTCATTTCCTTACTGGGCATTGTGGTTTAAGTACACATCTCTCTCTATACGGTGGGGCTTTGAAAGGGTTACAGACCCCTTTTGAAAGGGTTTGTAAGACGAAGGAGGACACGCCCATTTATCTCATGACGGATAATTTAGATTGTAAGGAAATTAGATTCACAGAACCTTTGGCACTGACCTGGAGTACTACAGCTCAGTACTCCATGCACTTCGTCACAGTATGCACTTAATGAACAGTACACAATACACTTAAACTACATACACTCTACACTTTACAGAAAGGGACAAACACAGTACACAAAGTAGGGTCTCGGTCTTTAGTTAATTGGCGAAAGCCAAGAGAAAAGGAAGGGATTAGCTCAGTGGTAGCGCGCTGGATTAGCAACGCGGAGGTCCCGGGTTCGAATCAAGCACGCTGCCCTTAGATTTTTTTTTCCTTGGAGCCTCTACAACTCACTGTCCGGTTATGAACGGTGTTGTCTGTAGCTAGAGAACGCTCTTTGGAGCCCGACAGTGCACTCAGAAGGCTCCGGGGGGCACAATAGATCTTTCAGGTTGCAGTAGACTAATCCCCCACAACAATCTGCTACATGTATTAGTATAGTTCCCCCACCACTTACATTTTCTAATCTTTAATAAACTATGTGCAAATTTGTCACTTAGAATTCCAAATATTCTTAATTGGAAGATGAGAAAATCGTACACATATTCTTTACCAGAAATTTTTCTTTCTTTCTTTTGTAATATTCTACAATGCACCTTGTTTAATTAAAAGCTTTCTTCCATAACCAATACACATAAAAACGTCACATACAGTAACAACACACACAGAATTAATTAATTAATTAAAATAAATAAAAACCAAACAGTAATATCTTAATCCGATAATAATAATGACAAACATTGTTGCAAGAGATTATTTTATAGTAGATTAATTGACATTTTACATTTAAAATAATTGAATAAAAAAAAAAAAAAAAGAATAAATAAAAAAAATAAAAGTATTTTATAAAGAATGGATTTTAGTTAAAGTAATTTATTTTGTTTTAATGAGATCTTTATAATACACTTTAAAAGTATATTCCGCGCAAACATATATATATTGTATTTTATTGCACGTACTGTGAATTTGTCTAGCTTAATTCATGGTCATTTTATATCACTTTATTTTTATTTTATTTTTTTATTTTTTATTTTTTTATGTACATTTAATATTTCATTTAAGTAGCAACTTGTAATAATAACAAGAAGCGCTTATATCTTTAATAACTAATTTGTGATGAGGATTATTAAAATAAAACAAAGATCATTTAATATTTCCTTTGAAAATATCTTTCATGTTTTATTTAGCGAATTGTCTGTCTGTCTGTTTGTGAGTTTATGTATGAACAAAATCTTAGAAAACAAAAAAAAAAATTACAGGAAGCTCACATCGCATCTGACTTAATAAAGACAGATCGCACTTACTGTCAAAATTTTATCAACAGCAAATGCCACTTTATTGAATGTCTCCCCCCCCCCCCCCCAATTTTTGGCGATTTTCTCGCAAAACACCTCCAACGATTTAATTCAAACTTCTCATACTATTTTCACATATAAATGCCTATCACTTTTATTGGTAATATTAATGCAGGAAAAATTGATTTATGTTATTGAGAGTTTCCGTGGGAATAATCGTAACATTAAGTTTTTCTTTAAAGAACAATTCAATGCTACCTGTGTTTTAACACCTATATAATATTAATAATATACGTACATTACAAGCACTGCTATAATTTCAAATTTAAAGGAAATCTGCCAACTACTGGAAAGAATGTACCTCAAAACTGGCCCCCTGGGAATTATACCTTCATAGTTCCAGAAAACAGACAACATCGACTGTTTTTCAAATTGTCTTGCACCAACCGTAAATGTCGTTTGATCGCGATCCAACCATTGACGCTCCTGTCTCAGGATTTCCTCCCAGTAAGTCCATTTCTCGTCAAAGAATCCCATTTCTTTTATAGAATCGCGATTGTCAGATGGATTTTTTTTTAAAGAGAAGTTGGCAATTATCCATTCTTCTGGCAGTCTGTTGAGGTGTAAGATCATGCGGGGCCTATTCTATATCTCCTTTTTTTCTACATTCCCACATAGCAGTTTACTGCCACTTCTGCAGCAAGTGCACGAGTATTTGTGGTTGGATTTGACTTGGACAGCTTCATCAACATCACATGATGGCCGCCCTGAACCTGTCTTTTTTTTTCTAACGTTATATCACCACTATTAAATTTCTGCAACCAACGCCTGGCGGTATGCTGATCAAGTATATCTTCCCCTTCGATTTCACACAGTGCACGGCATAACTTCAGCAGCTTTCAGTGTTTTTTCCAATCATCATCATCATTCAGCGGCACTACAACTCATTGCTGAGTCTTGGCCTCCTCAACCAGTTTCCACCAATCCATTCTGTTCTGTGCGGCTGCTTTCCAGTTAATGATATCTAATACCGTCCTCGCATCACCTTCGGCCTCCCCACCCCACTCTCATCGCACCATGGAGGTACTCGTTCATTACCTTTTACGGAATGTCCCTGTCCCTCATCTTAACCACATGTCCAGCCCACTGAAGTCTAGCCAACTTCATAAATTTGACCTCCTTTCTTTAAACAGCGCACACAGCCCCTGATTCGTTCGAGACCTCCACTCCTGTCCCACGCGTACTGGGCCGAAAATTCGACGCAGTATTTTCTTTCGAAAACTAGGAAGCCCTCTCTCATCTATCTTAGATGTGTCCAGGTTTCGGAGCCGTATGCCAAGACTGGGCGGATTAGGACCTTATAACAATCGCAGTTTCGTCTGCCTTGCTGTCAGGTGACTTCCCATGTGCTTCCGAAGCCCAAAGAAGCATCTGTTAGCCGCTACAATCCTTCGCTTTAGTTCGGCTGACGCGTCATTATCTGCGTTTACCAGGGAGCCCAGGTACATAAACTCGGTCACATTTTCAAATATGTGGCAGCCAGTTGTCACCTTACTTGTGGTTGGTCTATTCCGACCTGTGACCATGTACTTTGTCTTATTTTCGTTGATGGTTTTTTTTTTTTTCAATAGTGACGTAAAATTACTAATATATCTTAAGACAGCCATGGTTTTCTAAAAAAGCTCGCAATCAAACTGACTATTTTGGATAATATTTATAGAAACACTATACACTCTACAAATTATAAAGATTTAATACAATATCGTGTTTTTTAAACTTTAGACAAATGTGGATGGGTTTTAAAGGCTATATGTAAAAACAACTATTTGAACAATAAGGCTTCAAAACTAAATTAGAATATTCAAAAACTCTTTATTTGCCACCATAAATAAACAAACGACCTTTAGCACGGTCAGTGGTCCAGTACAACAGATCACTACTACAGACAGAACAAATTTCCTTTTTAATGCACTCTATCGTGCTCATAAGGTACTACATCTCTCAACACTCCCCACCTGATAATTTTATTAAAATTATCATAAGTTATACGTTAAACTTTATTCTTACAATAACAAATAAACTTGAGAATATATTTTTTTTTCATACTTTAAAACATGGAAGAATTTCTCTCTCCCTTTTTTTCTTTCAAACTAACAAATATCAATTAACATTAACTGAACATTAAAACATTAAACATAAAACATGAAACATTAAAAACCGTTATTAAACATCAAACATTAAATCTCTAATATTAAAGGCTTAAGTGAAAACACATTCATTTATCTGTAAGTTCTAAGGGGTACAACAATTGAATAGGTCGTCGAAACTTTCCCCTTTTAGTTTTCACCACATACGAACGAACCATACCGTCACGACCCTTTATCACTTCAGTTACACGTCCTAAATCCCACAAAAATTTAGATTTAGTTGTCCCATCTACGAGGACTATATCATCAACCTGTAGGTCCTTCTTCTTATCTGGTGTAGCAAGGTGATGAAAATTTCTCAAGTCCAGAAGATACTGGTTCTTCCACTTCAACCAAATCTGACCCAAAAGTCTAGTTTGATATTGTTTGCGCCTTGTTAGAGTTTCTCTTGTCGAAGAAGTGTTCAATAATTCAGCAAAATTACAAGGGTACTCGACACTACGCCCAGGTACCAAGAAGTGCGCAGCGGTTAGGGGCTCCGGCTCAGACAAATCATTATACAAATAGGAGAGAGGCCGCTGGTTTATAACGTTTTCAACCTCTGTAAGAACAGTCATGAATTCTTCAAAGTTTAACTGAGCCTTTCCAAGAATCTTTCTTAAGGGTTCCTTGATACTTCTCATCAAGCGTTCATAAAATCCTCCCCACCATGGGGCCAACTCCACAATAAACTTCCATACAATACCCTTAGCAGATATAAAATCTTGGAACTCTTGACCCTTTATTATTTTGCAAAAGTACTGCAAGTCCTTGTTAGCGCGTTTAAAGGCCTTCGCATTGTCAGAGTATAGTACTCTACAACTTCCTCGTCTTGAAGTAAAGCGCCTAAAGGCTAAAAGAAATTTCTCAGTTGACATATTTGACACCAACTCGAGGTGTATAGCTCGAGTAACGGAGCACGTAAACAAGACAATGTAAGCCTTTTCAACACATTTTCCTAATTTGACATAGACAGGGCCATTTTTGGTAGTCAACTTCCTAGCTTTTGTTATGAATCGTTGAACCCATGCAACAACTCTGACGAACTTTATTATGTTGCTGAACCTCGCAACGTCCAGGATGGCACTTCTTGTTACACAATCTCCAACCAAAACTTTGTGGCGACGTTCTAATTGCTCGTCGTTTTTTACGTTTAGCGTTTGTTGGGTTGGCCATTTCTTCAAACTTGTTTTAATCTCATTTGATTTAGTTGTGTATCTGAAATAAGCGACAGCACCATACGCTTTAATACTGGCATCGCAAAATATAATATGTATGGAAATATCATCAGTTATCTTGTTAGAATTTTGGAAATACTTCCTATCAATTGATAGATCTTGTAGACAACTAATTTCTTTAAACCATTTTTTAAATTCGACGTCAATGTCGTGCGGAAGCTGATCGTCCCAGTCGAGCCCTTTAAGCCATATTTGTTGCAGTAAAATTTTTATCCTTATTACAAATGGTGAAACATAACCTACTGGATCAAATATTTTAGCCGCAATCTTTAACACGGTACGCTTTGAACTCAGTTCACAGTTAAGAACATCTTGTTCCAGTGAATGGACATCAATTTTGATCAGGTCCGATTCAGGATACCAGTCAAGGCCTAGTATTTTGGCTTGTGCAAGGGAGTCACCTTTTCTTTCCGGGATACCATTATCCCGCCATAACTCTTTTAACTCTTTGGAATTTGAACAGAATTTACACAATCTCATACTCGCGTCTTTTAAAATTGATACCGCATTAGATGACAGTCTATATGCATCCTCAACATTGTCTGCTCCATGAAAGAGATCATCTACATAAAGGGAAGAATCTAACATCTCACAAGTATCTGGATTTTCATTAACATATTTCTTTAGGTGAAATTTTATAGTAGCTGTTAAAATGAAGGGACTTGTAGTAACCCCAAAAGGCAAACGCTTCATGTTCATAATTTTAAACGATTTATCGTCATTAAGATGAAACCAAAAAAATTTTAAATACTTTCGGTCCTCTTCAGCAATACCTATCATTAAAAACGCCTTTTCTATATCTCCTGAAAATGCTACTTCATGTTTTCGAAATTTAAGAATTACGTCTAATATGTTGGGATTTAAATTTGGTCCCGATATCAAAAAATCATTTAAGGATTTAAGGTTTTCCCCTTTTGATGAGGCATCGAACACGATTCTTACACGAGAAGTTAATTTCTCAGGCCTAATCACGGCTCTATGCGGCATAAAATAACCCGAATCTCGCGCTTCACTAGTACACTCCTCAACAATTCCGTCGTGTAACTGGTCTTCAATTATTTTCTTATATTCCTGACATAATTCTTTATCTTTATTTAATTTATTCCTTAAATTTTCAAAACGACTTAACGCGGTTAAGAAATTTGTATCCAATTCATCTTTATTAGATTTCCAAATTAACTTAGCTTCATATCTGTTATTTTTAAAGGACAAATTATTTTCGAATTGTTCAATTATATTTTTATCTTTGTTCGATAATTCCTCACTTCCGGTTGAAATGCCCATACTATCTAATTCCCAAAAAATTCTTAAGTCATTCAAAATTACGTCAGTTTTCATGACAGCAATGTATTGTGAACAGCTTATCCCCTTTTCAAATTTTGTACCAGTAATTACCCATCCAAACACAGTATTTACAGCATTTAAATTTTTATCTATTGGTAATCTCTCATTTAGAACAAAATCCCAGAATAGATCAGCTCCAATTAATATTTCTAAACTTATTAAATCTTTTCCGTTGTAAGAATCAGCTAACTCTAAGTTGTTAATACTCATAAATTCTCTAATCCGCTTATCTGGGGTAGGAACTATTGCGCCGGATATAGAAGATATAACTAAAACTTCAATTGACACTGGTCTCAAGTCTCCTCTAATTTTTAATTTAATTTCAACAACTGGATAGATCTTTTCAGTTGCTTGTTCCATTCCAAATGAATAAACTGATAAATTTTCATAGCGTATAGGTTTTAAATCTAAACATTTTACTAAATTTTCAGTAATAAATGAACGTTGACTGCCGTTATCTAAAAGTATTCGCGTAATTTTCGATTTGGAGTTTGAGCTTACTTCAACGGTGCACGTTTGCAAATAAACACCCTTTGAGCAGGTTGTCTTTGTGCTGCAGTGGGACACTGAGCTAACAATTTCCGTATTAGAAGTATACGGTAATTGACTTTCATTTTCATTAGAATTTGAATTGGCGAGTTTGTCACAAGTTTTATCCGCCTTATTAAATTCTCTGACAAAATTTGACTTTCTATAGTTTCCCAAGCAGACAGAACTATGATGGTTTCGATTTTTGCATTTAAAACAGGAGAATTTATTCGACTGACAATTTTTGCTAACATGATTTAATTCAAAACATTTGTAACAACGCTTATCAGATTTTAATTTCTCAAATTTAACTTGAGGAGACATGTTACATTTGAATGAACTATGAGGCGCTGAACAGAAGATACATATAGAGGAAGTCATCTGTGCATTAAAGGCCATAGCAGAAGGTGTACTTTTATGAAAATTTCTGTTTTCTACTTTGCTTTGAGAATAATTTGGAAAGGATTTTTTATCTCTTTTAACTAATAGTAAGGCTTCTTGACACTCAATTTCATCTTTCAGAAACAAAAGTAACTCTGATACACTTACATCGTCTCTAGAACCCTTTTTTCTGTTAAAATTTAAAACAAGATCCTCCGGTAATAGTTTCATTAATATTGGCATTAACAAATGACCGTATGACCCACACGTTACTTCCATTGAATCTAAGTTTCTAATGGCTATTTCCAACTCATCGTATAACCTACGCAGTGCTTCCACATTAGAGGTATATTTAACAGGTTCTAAATTCAATATTTTATTCATAAAGGAATTGACGATAATGTCTTTACGGCCAAAACGATCTTTTAATAACTTTATACAATTGTCATAATTTTCATTACTTAACTGATATCCAGAAACTACATTTAAAGCCTTTCCGGTAAGAAATGTTTTTAAGTATGTAAATTTTTCAACCTTTGAAAGTGTACCATTCTGATGAATAGCGCTTTCAAATGAGTGCCAGAACTCATTCCAACATTTTGGATCACCTGAGAATGGTTTAATAATTAATTTGGGCAATTTAACTGTAGATTTAAAATTTGAATGACAACTAAGAGGGTTATCTGATACACCATGGCACTCTAATGAATTTCGATCAGAATTCTGATCATCAACTAATACCTTACCTTTAATACAACGTTTAATTCTGTTCAAAGTCCTAGTACATTTTTCTTCGTATTCATTACAAACTGTAACTTCTTGTTCAATTAACTCAATATCAATTAAATTTTCTATTTCACAATCTAATACCTTTAAAGTCTTTAATTTTTCTACTAAAACATCAAAATGCTCTTCTAATTCATCTTTAGCAACGTTTTCGTTACTTAAAGCAAGATGAATTTTAGACATTAATTTAGTTGTACATGCTCTTTCTGCAGAGCGTTTATGTTTTAATCTGTCAAGAATTTCTTGGCTAGACATTTTAGATCAGTAACAAAAAAAATACCACACACAATGCCAGTAGTTATACAATTATAATCAATAATAATTAATTAACAGTTTACCTTGCACAAGTTATGTAAGAAACTTACGATTTCCTTCAGAAACAAACAACAAACAAACTTGCCAGATTCAGAGTTCCCGGCCGATGCACCAAAATGTAAAAAACAACTATTTGAACAACAAGGTTTCAAAACTAAATTAGAATATTCAAAACTCTTTATTTGCCACCATAAATAAACAAACGACCTTTAGCACGGTCAGTGGTCCAGTACAACAGATCACTACTACAGACAGAACAAATTTCCTTTTTAATGCACTCTATCGTGCTCATAAGGTACATCTCTCAACACTACTTCCACTGGCTCACCCCTGTACCTCCATCGATCTGCAGAAGCCATCCTACCCCCCTTTCGAAAAACAACAATTTTCGATTTTTCGAGATTAACAGTCAAATTCCACTGTTTGCAATAATTCGCCAACAAATTAATGTTTCGCTGCAAAGTAACACGGTCCTCCGCGAGAAGAATGATGTCATCCGCGTACACCAATACACTGATACGACGACCTCCAATACGTACCACACCCTCAAGTACCTGAGGCAGGTCATCCAAAAAAAGTGCAAAAAGAATGGGGCTCAAAATACATCAGTGCCGGACACCGCATTCAACAGGAAAAAACTCGGAGATACCCTCTTTACCACGAAACAGCCGATTCAGGGTCGGAATAAAGACTTTTTAGAATACTTATAAATTTTGTTGAAACTCCACGATTAAACAACTTCTAAAATTAAGCCTTCCTTGGAACACTGTCGAAAGCGGCTTTAAAGTCAACAAGAAAAGAATATACTTTATTACCTCTTTTAAGAAATTTATGCTTAATAATGTTTAACAAAACAAACAGATTATCGATTGTAGAATACCCTCGCTGAACCCGGCCTGATACTCACTGAGCAACTCACTGTTTCTAACAAAGAATTCCAATCGCTGAAGTAGAAGTCCAGTGAAAATCTTAGCAGAAGCGTCTAAGCAGGATATACCCCTGTAATTTCGGACATCATTAACATCCCCTCGTTTAAAAAGTGAAAAACAATGGATTTACTAAAATGAGGTTGGGGTTACGCCAGTTTCAAGCATGAAATTAAATAAAGATAAAAAAGACTATCCAAAAAAATATCAGGCGCACACTTATAAAACTCATAAGATACTCGGTCCAGCCCAGGAGCTTTATTACTTTTTTAACTTACTGATAACCGTCTGTAACTCATGGAAATCAAAAGGGAGATCCAAAGTACTTGAGACAATATAAGGCTCAGCATGCAAAACTGACAACGTATCCCCAGAAGGGGTAAGCAAACAATGGAAATAAGTTACCAAATCCGAAATATCAACATTATTACCGCAGATAAAGTTTTTACGTTTAAAATGATTTGTTAAATGCCAAAACTCTCTGGAATCTTTTACTGTTTTAAACTTGTCCGTTACCTTAGAAAAATATAGTTTCTTCTTTCTGATACACAATTCCTTATAAGCTGTATTTGAGAGGGGGTAACTAGATTTGACAAGATCGGAACTGGTATTATGGAAAAGATTTAAGAGGGTGAAAGAACTGTTTCTTGCACGAAGACATTCCCCATCAAAGCACTCTTTTTTACGATTATTTCTGATATTCTGAGATACATTAGGTGTTATAGCGAAACTTTTAATATAATTTACTAAAATTTTTAAAAACTCTTGACTATCCGAGGGGTAGTGTGGAATATTTTTAACAGCCATCTCTAAAGAATTTCTATAAGTATACAAGTACTTATCAGACCAAACTATTTGGGGTAATAGGGGCTGAACAATATGATTCGACGTTTCTATAAGAGATATTTTTAAAAAAAGAGGTAGATGGTCAGAGAACAATTCAGCTAATAGTTGAAAATCCAAAACACAAGAGATATAATCAACAGGGAAGCAGACAAAGTCAATAATAGAGGAACCCGTATTAGCAATGTAAGTAAATTCCCCATTTATATCTCCAGGAACTCGCCCATTCAGGATTACAAAATCATGGTCATCACACAGATCAAGAAGTTCTGATCCCTTTCCATAAGAACTCTATCTTTGGAACTTCTAGTCAAATGAAAAATTGGGTTATCTATTGAGAATCCGCTATTCTTGCATTGAAATCACCGATTAGGGTGCATTTTAAATGAGAATTTTTAGAGAGAAAATGAGATAAATTTAGAAAATCTGAAGCTTTTGTGAGTACCCAACTTTCACAACTATACGTAACCACAGGCCGAATGATTGTTTGTGAATAAGGATCTTAGCTGTGCTTGCTAATCTCCTGAATTTCAACGGCTTCTTGAGAGCGAAGTAATATCTATTGCCTGCTGCTAATCGTGATGCTATTTCTTCTACACTTTCGTTTTTGTCAGCACGAGTGCTCCCTGATATTTAAACTGCCTTGCGGATTTAAACATGTGATTTCCAAGGCACACTGGATTCCTCCAGACCTAGTATCCTCAAATTCGTAGGTCTTTTCAAGCATCTGCCTGAGGAAAAAATATGTGGGAGTTGGTCGATCTATACTGCCTAAACTACACTGATACTCTCCAAGGGAGTTTTCTGACCAGTGTTGGAGCTTTTGATTTAAGAGTATGGCGAATATTTTATACACTGTACTCAGCAAAGATATGCCTCTATAATTATCATATTTTAATCTATCCCCTTTCTTATATATAGGGCACACTATAGCAAGGGTCTACTCTTTTGGCATCTTTTCCTTCAACATACGTCTAGCTCCAGATTATATATTTTCTTCTGAAGATCTTCACCTCCATATTTGAGCATTTCCGCATCGATGCTGTCACAGCCTGGGGATTTATTATTTTTGAGTAATTTTATCACTTGCAGAAATTCTTCCATATCTGGAGGTTCCACTTCATCGTGATCAGCCTCTCCTAATCCTCTGCTTCTCTTATTTGTCCCTCTGCATGGTCACTGCTATTCAAACGATCATCGAAATATTTCTTCCATGTTTCCACTATCTTCTCTGTTAATCTAATTATGAATAAAATGACAAATTTTCTCTAATCGTCAGAGAAAGGCTATCAAATTCCTGTTTAGAACATTGACTTCAATTTTATGTTTCTGAAATGTATCGCGATCGTTGAATGTATGTAGGAGGTTATATGTTTATATTGTTATGTATCTTATAAAAAAAAGAAGAGTATAAATTATAATTAAAAATTAAATATTGGTATATATTATTAAATAGCGTATATTGAAAAGTAATTTAAAAATTAAGTCTTTTAATAAAGGTGTTATGCGGTTGTAGGTTACAACGCTTTGTCTCTTGTCTTGATATTTTTTGTTTAGGGATGGGAGAAAGGATATTTGAAGAGTAAATTATTTAATAAGAATATATAAAGTCTAAAGAAAAATGAAAAATATGACGTTAAAGGCGAGTGAAAAAAATAAATATACATGAAAAAACATATAAAAATTAATATAAGAGAATATGTAAGACGGCTGGTAGTAGAAGGTAGATTTCAGCTAGAGAAAGTGTTACATTTAATAATTAAATACAAAGTGTTTGTATCAATTATCATGTTTTTCATAAGCGAATATTATAAAGAGTAAACATGGAAATGCATGCAAGATAAATATAAGAAAATGTATAAAAAGGTTGACAGCGAATGGTAAGTGTAAAATTAAATAAATAAAACAAGGTAAAAACATGTATTTTCACGCGTTTTACTTATTTATTTATTTTTGCTATTTATGCTTATTTATATATATTTAAGAAGGGGGTTAAGATGTATTAAGCTGGATGAACCATAAACAATTGGAGAAATTTACAGCTGTTAAAAATAGTATAGTGATTAATTAACTGGTTAGAAATAACATTAATAATAATAATAATATAATAAAGTAAAGATAACGTGGATTTTTATAGATAGGATTGTTGGAGCGATGGAAATTGAATTATTTTATTTTTGGGAGTGGTGGCTATGCAAGAAAATGATTGTCTATGAATATAGGAACCAAAGGATACAGAAATAATGTTTAAAGAAAAGTTTGTACAAGTTCCTTGTATTTTTTTAATATTTTTTTTTTTTACTTAAGCGGGGAGTAGGGACGAGAAAATTGAGTCGTATTACTGGAATAATAAACTAGAAGCTAATCTAATAACACAGCGGCCCCATCACCAGGAGTGCGCGAAAGCATTTCTGGAAGTGCGATAGATTTCTTCTATATTTGTAGATTTTAAATAATCAAATAATTTTCTCCTACGTTAAGTTTAGCTATTTAGATAGTATTCGAAGTTTAAACAAATTGGTTGGAAGCGTTTTTGAGAAAATCGCAAATAAACTGAAAAAAAAAACTATTCTTTTCGTTTCTGAGGTATTTTGTTAAAACGCATACACATATATTTGAAAAAACAATTTTTTCTCCCTCAGGTAGACCTCAAAACATGTATTTCGGGTGAAAACTCTGCAGGGAAAGGGAAAAAAATTTAGGTTGCCTAGGAAACTTAATTAAAGTAAAATAAACTTTAGAGATAAACTCTACGACTTTCTCTTATTTTTTCTCATGTGCTAATTTAAAACAAATCTTAAACTAAAAACGATACACAACAAGGAACAAGTGTACCTCTATGGTGTTTAGTTTCCGGTCTTCGCTACCAAGTTCACTACTAAGAGCTGTAGAACTCCCACTTTTTACTCACTTTGCTGGGTCAAAACCGATTTAATTGGTATGGGAATCCATCCCTAATTTCTTGCATCAAAGGCAACTGCTTTACGACTAGACTATCACACAGGCGCTTACTTAATAGTCGGAATTTTGGCTAAATCTTTAGTTACTCCTAACCACCATCAGGTTTTGGAATCCTATGGCGGCTGCTCAGAATGTACGTAATATCGGAGATACTACAAATTTTTAACCCATATCTGGGAAAAACGGTATCAAAGGGAATGAGAGAACTGTAGGCGAAAGTCGAAACAAACTTACTACAATCTTCCTTAAAGAACACGCTGGCAAATAACCGAAAATAGAAATTTATACTTACTTGTTTTTACAGTTAAAAATTTCGCTATTTTATCATTTTAGTAAATAAGTTAATTTAGCAGTTATTGAAAAGGACACATCAAACTTAATTTTAGTGTAAAGTTTATGTCAATATGTCAAATGGAAGGGAAGCTATTACCGCCTCCAAACTGAGCAACAGTCTACGTCACATGCTTTACATGATTTACTACTGTCATGCCACAATAGTAATAAAGTGATGATGGGAACAAAGGAATGGCAATATAGACAAAAGAACATCTATCAAAGATAATACAATAACTTAACCCTTAATTTAACATAAAAAACAAAAAAAAAACTATTATTTAATTAAAAATTGCACTGCCAATTTAATTAAAAATTGAATACTGTGTATACTTCAAATTGTCCAATTTAATGCTGTTTTTTTTAATGTACGAATTATTAAAGCCATTATCTAAGAAGAGGAAACCTCTGTTTATTTCAAACTCCTTTATCGATTTTTATTTTTTACTCCCTTCCACTGGCTGAAAAAGGCTGTTAAAAGGATTTTTTCTTACAAAAAACTAGAGGAAAAATGAATTGAATAATGGTATATATATATTGACGGTATTTCTCACAAATTAGCTTGTGTTATACAAAAGCTTTTATAGAGAAAAAGCTATAAACAAAATTCTATAAGGATTTAACAAGCATGAACTAATAATTTTTTTCCTTTTATTTTTTTAAATCTCAGATACTTTAATTTAAAAATATTTTTTTCTTGCTCATTTTGTTTGATTAAATTTAAAATTTCTCATCATCCAATAAGAAAAAATATGGATACTAGTGATAAAAAAAGTAAAACTTAGTTGTTTTTTTTATTTATTTAAGGCGCGTCAACATCTCTGGTCACTAACACGCTCGGTGCCTTCTCAGAGCACTGTCTGCCAGCGGATAGTGTTCTCTCCTTACAGACAACACTATCCATCACCTAGAAGTAGAAGCTGTAGAGGCTCCTAGGAAGAAAAAAAATCTAAAGGTAGCACTGGACATGAACCCGGGACCTGCGCGAGGGAGACAACGGCGCTAACCACTGATCTAATCCCTTCCCTGAAAACGAGTTTGAAAGATAAAGAGAATTTTCATGAATCATATAAATCATCAAAAAAAGGAAATTAAAAATCTCAAAAAAAAAAAGTTAAAAATTTTAGGAAAAACCAACGTTTTTACTTATATATTTACACGTGTATATTTTTTTTGCATTTTTGCATATTCGAGTATATTTATTTAATTGCACTCATGTATATTTCCACAAATTAAATTTTCACCGAAAATACACGTTTTTGAGGTCTGTTGAGCAAGAAAAGATGGTTTTCTGAAAGAAGGTTTTGAGGTGATTTCAGTATGGCTAAAAAGGGAAGGGATTAGCTAAGTGGTTAGCGTACTGGACTCCCAAGCGGAGGACCCGGGGGGGTTCGAGTCCAGCTGTGCTACCCTTAGATTTTTTCTTCCTAGAAGCCTCTACAGCTCACTGTTCGGCTCGGCTTTTTGGACAGTGTTGTCTATAGCGAGAGAACACTGTCCGGAGGCCGGCGTGCACTGAAAAGGCTCCGGGCGCTAATGACCACAGATGTTGAAGCGCCTAAAATAAAAATAAAAAAGTATGGCTAAAATGTTTATCGCAAATAATCTATATATATAGATTCATCACAGGTATGAATTTCAGCTTGATATTCCGTTTGGTTACGTTCAGGAGATGAGCCGACTTGAAGGTTTCGATAGAAATCATGTGAGAAGACTTACGGCATTCGATTAAGATGAAATAAATGTTTGATTTGAGAATTATTTTTTATTTATTTTTTTTAATTAAATAATTAATGTGAGAAGTCTGATTTTGTAAAAAAAAAAGAAAAAATATCAATTTTTCACTTCTCCGAAAAGTTCTGGATAAAGGGACTAACAAATTTCTATAAACCTGGTATATATTAACTTCAATATGTGGACCAATCAGTTTAGTGAAACTTTTTATAGAAAAAAAAACCTGGTGTGAAACACTCACACGACTTTCACTAGAGGAGTTTATAGAATTGTGACAAATTTTCTTCAAACATCATTTTTACTGCATGTTTAATTATCTTCAATTATATTATGTAGTTTATATTCTATGTTTAAAAAAAAATTGTTGAAGCCGTTTTCGAGAAAATAGCAAAAAACTTCAATAAAAACGATCTTCCGGTTAACCAATTCTACTCAAACTCGGAATTGTGGCAACATATTTAATAAGGCGAAATGAAAGTAAAGAGTAGAGACTTGTATAATAAGTTTACTTTTTACAATGTCCTCTTTAGGGAAGAAGGAAATATCATACAGTAATGTATGAAATTTTCCCGCATTCCCAGGGCGCTTGTTTCTTGCTTTGCGAGTCAATGCGCACCTAGAAGAGCGTACACGCTGATACCCGAAAGATGGTGAACTATGTCTGGCCAGAACGAAGCCAGGGGAAACCCTGGTGGAGGTCCGCAGCGATTCCGACGTGCAAATCGATCGTCGGAGCTGGGTATAGGGGCGAAAGACCAATCGAACCATCTAGTAGCTGGTTCCCTCTGAAGTTTCCCTCAGGATAGCTTGCACTCGGTTGAGACGAGTCTCATCCGGTAGAGCGAATGATTAGAGGCATTGGGGTCGAAACGACCTCAACCTATTCTCAAACTCCAAATAGATGAGATCCCCGGCTTTCTTAAAAGTAAAGACATGTGAATCGGATCAGAGTGCCAAGTGGGCCAATTTTGGTAAGCAGAACTGGCGCTGTGGGATGAACCAAACGCAGAGTTAAGGCGCCTAAATTGACGCTCATGTTAGCAACAGAAAAACCTTTAGTAAAAAAAAAAACCACTCCTTGCCCATAAGTGACCTTAAATGAATTTTCACAGAGAAATGTTTCAAGTAAAAATTATAGCTCTTTTGTATGTGTAGTTTGATAATACATAAAGTTTCAAGAAAATCGTAAACAAACCATCAAGTAAATAAACCATATAGTAAAGTGGTATTTCTGGTTGAGGAATTTTAACAAATAACCTACTGTCGGATCCCATACTAAACGTCGGAAGATCTGTAAAATGGAATATCAAGTTTGAACTTTCTATGATTTTTCGTTTTTGAGCTTTGCTGTTCATATACCTACACAACACTCACACGCACAGAGAGGCCAATTTTCTAAAAACCTCAGGGGGAACCTCAAAACGGATATTTCCGATGAAAGCTCGATATGGAAAATTTGACACGATTAACAATATTTCCTCTTACTACGTGTAAGGGAAAGTAAATGAATTTTAAGTGAGGTGCTGGTGGAACCTGGCATGATACTTTGAAAGGCAACTAAACATTTAATGAAATGTCGAAACTTGAAGAAAATTTGCCATTCAGCATCATGTGAATTACAATAAAATAATGTCTTATGAATGTTCCACTTCAGATATTTTTGTTTTTTTCCCGCAATACAAAAGAAAGTTTGATTAATTTAAGTTTATTTTAATAGACATTTGTTAGTAAGAGGGTTTGAATAAAGTAATTACCATAATTAAAATTTATGATTTTCCATTGTAGTAAGTAATTAAAAAGTTTGAATCCAGTATGATTGGGTAACAAAAGTTTTATGACGATTAACTAAGCTAATCCTCAAACAATTTTCATTTACATGTTGCAGGGTAGGATGAAAAAAATTTGGAGGATTACGAAAATAAATATATACTGGATATTTTGAAATGAGTTAAAAAACTTTACTTTTAAAAAATGCCCCACTTTTTAATGAAATTACATTCAGAAGATACGGAAATGAATTTACTTTCTCTTACTCCTAGTAAGAGGAAGTATTGTAATCGTGTCAAATTTTCGATTTCGAGTTTTCACCGGAAATAACCGTTTTGAGATCCCCTGAGTCCAAAAAAGTGGATTTTAGCAAATGGTCTGTATACAGTGTTTTTTTTTTTTTAAATTCCTTTGTTTTCAACCTGCTCCACAAAAGTATTACATGTTATAAAATTTTTACATATAATATTCATTAGAACAAATTATATTATATATTTTTTTTTTTAAAAGAACAATATTAGTGCTAAGAAAATTATTAAAAAATTTATCTGTAACTTATGTAAATTATTTGTACAATAATGATATATTAATCGCATAATGTATGTATTTCCGGACATAATTGTATTAAACGCAATATTTTTACAAATCACATACAGGTTATTACTTAATATGCAAATTAAATACTTAACAAAATTAATCTTAAAACTTTAAAATTGTGTTGGTGGTGTATGATGTGTGTTGGTGTGTGTGTGTGTGTGTGTGTGTGTGTGTATGTCATAGCTCAAACATGAAAAAGAAGCCTGCAAAAACTAAAAACGTAGAAAAGTGAAATCTTGATACTCGGGGGGTCACCATGGCGTTGTCAAGATTCTCAACGGAAAGTACCACTTTACTTGTTGGTATTTTTGCTTTTTTGCGTTTTTCTCAAAAATGGTTTCGACGATTTTCTTCAAACTCGGTATATGAACTACACATACAAAGAGCTACAACTTTTATTTGAAATGTTTCTTGGGGAAAATTCATTTAAGGGCAGTTATGGGGGGGGGGTTAGGTTTTTCATCTAAAGTGCTATTTCAGTTTATTAAACAATTCTATCATCTAAATAATGTTAATTAGAATTGAATATGTTGTTGAAATTCCGAGTTTCAAAAAATCAAATTCATTTACAGGCACTTTTGGAGGAGTTCTTCTCTCAAGTGTTACCATAATTGATTATACAATTCTATCATCCAAATAAAATTAATTAGAAATAAATGGATGGCCAAAATTCCGAGTTTCATGAAAATTAGTAAACCGGAAGTGCGCTTTTACTCGACAGTTTTTTTTCAGTTTTCGACGAATTTCATTAAATTTGGTACAAAGCTATAAATTTGTCAATTATAATTTTGAGAACTGGAGTAAGTGAAAGTTGTGTGAGTGTTTCACACCAGATTTTTTAGAATGGTAATGAAAAGTTATATTTAGTAACCTTCTTATTCCAGGGAAACGGAAATATTACGACAGTGATAACTTTCCAAAATTGAGTTTCTCACCGGAAATATATGTGTCAAGGTGCCTTGAAAACGACAAAACAGTTTTTAGCGAATAATCTATATATATAGGTTATGTTATGTGTTATATAGGATATATATGTGTGTGTTATGTGTCTAGGTACCACCTTCGCAACTGGTGCGAAGTTTTCGGGCAAAATTCATCAACCTAGTATGCGACTTTACTATTTAATTTTTTCACGATATTCTCAAAAACTTTTTGGGTACAATGTCATTCTTTAAACTTCTATACTCGCTACGTACACATAAATACTCATCACTTTTATATGAAACATCTTCCTCAGAAAATTTATTTTCAAGAGATTCTGGGGGAACAATAACGTTAAGCTTTCCTCTAAGCTATTACAATAATATATATTATGTGTTAAAGAAAGTAAAAATACTATATATCGAGAGAAAGTAAAAACTCATCTGTTGAGTGCCATTCATACATTTTCACCAGAATTCCAACCAATCTGGGTAGGACCACCTCCCAACCAATCTAAAACGACCACACTGTTAAAATTCTCGATTCAAATGACAAATTACCCTTCCTAATCAGCTGTATAAATCAAGGCTAGATTTATTTCCAATTCCTGTTTGAAATAAATACCACGCTAACTGCGCGACAGAGTGAGTTGTTAAATCTTGAATTCCATTTTTTTGTGTTTTTAATTTATAATCGATATCTGATTTACTGGGCTAGTTTAATTTGTATAGAATCTTGTCTACTTTATTACAATTTCTTTGAATTATATATTATTTCAGTTTATTTTATCGATTTATTAATTATTAAATTCTTTTTGCGATTATTATGCAATTGATAGAATGATTTTTTATTTTAATCTTCTATTTCCTTTTAAAAGTTTTTATTCAAAAACTAAAAATTTAAGGTGACGAAAACATAGTAAACAAACATTAATCATTTTTTAGGTTTTTTGAGTGTGTATTCACAAATATACACACAAACAGATCATTTGCTAAAAAAAACAAACTTTTACTTTCTCCAACTGCTATTACAAAACTGCGATCGTTCAAAATTCCGAAATTGCGTTTTCATGGAAACATGTGTTCGGTCGCAGCACCTTTGAAGATTATAACTCTGTTTACATAGTTTGTACATTAAAACTCCCTTGCAAGTCCTAAAACTTTATTTCTATTTTCAAACATCACCAGCCTGGTTCTCACGCTTCCTCGCACTTTCCCACTCTTTCTCTTTCTGGTGGTGGGATTGTCGGCGTCTTTCATGTAGCGGCTTTTTGCCCCTTCTTACTTTCCCACACCTTTACATATCCGGTACCCTTTGGAAAAAAATTAATTCACTTGTCTCTTGATTCGACGAAAAGGAACTACGCAAAATGATTTAGTTATCGCGCCTCTCAAGTGTATATAAGGGTGTATGTCACTACTCACCAGCAAAGTGTTCTCTTATACGAAAACAATAACATTTGATTCAATACTTTAACCCTCAGGTGAAAAGACGCTTTTGCACGCCCTCCAAAGTGCCGTACCGGGTGGGTGTATCACTTCAAACTTCATCGAACTCTGCCGCACCTTGCTACTTCAGGAACCGTTCTTGGAAGAGCTTCGCTACTCTAGCGTAGGGTTTATCCCACCTAGTTTTATTATATATTATATTATAAAGGAATACTCACCGCAACTCCATCTCTACTAATATGCTCTTTTCGCTTTTTCTCTCTCTCTCACACACACCACACACAACACACTTCGTTTTGCAAAATACACGCCACTAACACTAAGAATCCTAAGTACGAAGAAAATTGATGTTAGAAATCTACACGAAGTCTTTCTCTCCTCCTCTCTCTCTCTCTCTCTATATATATATAATAATATAGAGAGAGAGAAGAGAGAGAGAGAGAGAGAGACACCATTCGTTATATTGCTAAAATCATTTTCTTCGTACTTAGGATTCTTAAGAGACCATTATCTTACTGTCAGATGTGATGGTGGCGATTTTTGGGTTTTAAGATATACGTGTGTGTGAGAGAGTGATGAGTACATCTTAAAACCCAAAAATCGCCACCATCACATCTGAAAGTAAGATAATGGTCAAAATTCATCATCAACAGAAAGTATGTCTTTATTGAATAGTTTTTTTTATTTCAGTTTTTCGCGATTTTCTTTAAACTTCTTATCTAACACGTCTACATAATATAAATGCCCTCACCTTTGTTGGAAAAATTGATTTTTTTTAGGGATTTCTGAGAAAAATGTGACGTTACATTTCAAACGTGATTTGTATTGGCACTGCCATCCAGACTACAATGTAATCATTCAATTACTATCTGCCTTGGGTTGTTGGGGGGCCACCTCTTGCACCTCTATATTTATGTTAGGGCAAATGAATGTAAAATTTCAAGTTTTAGAAACTTGTCTATTCTATAATTATTTTGACTGCAATAAATTGAAATCGTGTGAGTATTTCTCACATGAGATTTTTCGTATTTTGGAAACCTCAAATGACAAATTAAAATAAAATAAATTAATAATGAGTCCTGGAATCATAAAATTGCCAGTTTAAATAATAATTTACCAATTTTATAATTGTATTAATGCAGTCATAGAAAACGTTATAATTGTTTGAAATTAAATTTACCAAAATATATAAAAGTTTCTGAAATGTGTTAATAATGTAAAAATAAAGATGATCTATTAAAATTATCTGACATAATTTTATAGATATTTATGATATTTCTCTAAGGAATTAAAAGGATTATTCTATTTTGAAAAGAATAATGAGAAATACGTGTTCGAATTTCCAGTGATGATATTATAAACCCAGAATACTTCCCATTATTGTGTGTAAGCTGAATAACCCATCCCATTCTTCATAAACCATTTTTAGGTCACTTTTTTTTCTGTACTTATTAATCAGTAAATAAGTCATGCAAATTTTAATTGGCTATTTAATTGAATTGTTTTTAAATCAAAGCGATTTTTTTTTTTTTTTAAATATTTAATTTAACCTCTTTAACTGTGGTGTAGAAAATAAATTATGCAAGGACAAATTAGAGATAATTTTAATGACGAAAAAACAAAACAAAAAATTAATGAATATTCCATTCTCTTTGTACATTTTTTTAATTAATATGAAATTACAAAAAAAAAAAAGAAGCTAATTAAATTACATTTTATTTAATAAGCCACAAAGAAATCCACAAAGTTGTTCTGTGGAAGTAAAGTTTTTTTTTATTTCCATTAATATTAATGTTCAATTTATTGGGGATTTTATTTAATTTATTAGCTTCCATATTTCAAGTTTCTTCCCCTTAAACATTAAATTCTGCTATAAAAAAAAAAGAAGTTGTTATGGAATATTTCAATAAAAAGTAATCTAGGGGAAATTTATTCAAAGTAAAGTTGTACAGAATTTAATTTCAGTTTTTTTTTTTTTTTTGCATAGGGTGATTCAATATGTAACGAGACCAGAATTGCAAATCACAGAATATCTTATATAAATATTACGATATTTTCTGTATCACAAGTTGGCATCCCTGTCACATCAATTTAAAACAGCTGTGTGCATGTTTGATCACTGCTTCAGTATACATAATCTCCATTCTCATTCAACGGTTGCAAGTAATTATTCAGAAACGTACTTTGAAAGAACAGCAATTAGTAGTTAGATATGATTTTTACTTTCTTTTACTCCTAATAAGAGGAAGTAATTGAAATCGTGTCAAATAGTCGATATCAAGTTTTTACCGAAAATATGCGTTTTGAAGTCCAAAAAAGTGTTTTTAGAAAGTGGTCTCTCTTACTCTGTGTTTGTGTGTGTGTGTGAGAGTATGTGAACAGCATAGCTCAAAAAGAAAAGTCTCATAAAGTTCATACTTGATAATTCGTTTTTGTATCACCACGGGATCCAACAGTACGTTAGCTGTCAAAATTCCACAACCGGAAGTTGCGCTTTACTGAATTTTTTTTTTGTTTCAGTTTTTTGTGATTTTGTCGAAAACAGTTCCAACGATTTTCTGTAAACTTAACGTATTAACTACACAAATAATGAGCTACAACTTTTATTTGAAACATTCATTTAAGAGCAACTTTTGAGGGAGTAGTGGAATGAGGTTTTTCCTTTAAAGTTCTATTTCAATTTATTACACAATTCTATCATTTAAATAATATTAATTAGAATCATGTTACGTGTTGTTGAAACTCCTTTCTGAAAAACTGGATGACCGGAAGTGCGTTTTAACTAAAAAATATTTTTCACTTTCTGCAATTTTCTCTAAAACAGCTCCAACGATTTTCTTTAAACATAAACTACACATATAATGAGCTACAACTTTTATACGTAACATTTCTCCTGGTAAAGTCATTTAAGGGGGCTTCTTTATGGGCGAGGGGTGAGGTTATGTTTTCCTCTAAAGTGCTATCATAGTTGATTATACACAATTCAACCATCTAAACAAAATTAATGTAGGTTCATAATTGTGCTGTTAGCATTCAAAATTTAATGGAATTCGTTATTGTTGTATTCGAGGAAATTCTGAAATAAAAACTCAAAAAAACCTATTCTGTAAAGTCGCAGCACTCTCGGTTAACCGATTTTCTTCAAATTTTGAGTTCTAGCCATGCCTTTAATGTACCTATGTATATTAATATTAAATAAGTGGGAAACCCATATATTTGGTACATTGAAGTAGTACTAATAGAGTAAAGCTAAACGCTACTGTTCTCCCCGAACCTCTCAAGTTTCCCTGGGAAAATGTTTCAAATAAAAATGATTGGTACTTTTGTCTACAGATAAAAGAAAATTGTTGGAGCCGATTTCAAGGAAATTGTAAAAAACAGAAAAAAAAATCAGTAAATTCACCTTTCTGGTTGATGAATTTTGTCCGAAACCTTCAGAAGCAGTGGTGATAACTAAACGAAATCTTCAAGTTTGAGCTTCCTGTGATTTATCATTTTTAAGAATTTTTTTCACCCACATACATACACACATACACACATTATAGACCATTCGCTAAAAAAGGTTTTTCCTTAATCAAGGGACCTCAAAACATGTATTTCCGATTAAAACTCAATTTAGAAAATTTGACACCATCGGGAATACTTACTGCGGAGTAAGAGAAAGTAAAAAAGTAATAGAGTGATGGAACATTATATAAATGCATTAAGGAGATTTTTTCAACAAAAAAAATAGGTAAATTGTGTGATTGATTTAATGCCACCTTAAAATTGTCTGTTTACATATTGAAAAAAAAAACATTGCATGCAATCAATAAACAATAAAACATGCTCAGTCTATCGTGCAACCATAAAAGGGTATTACTATCAAAAGAGATGTTGAACTATGTAAAAAAGGGGAAAAAAAACCTTAAGAAAAAGGTTTTTGAAACTTAATGCCACTTAGAAAATTCGCAGTGCTTGTTGTTTTTCCTAAAAAGAAGAGAGAGTTTGAAAGGAAGGGGATCCTTATTGTTAAGGATCAAAAGATCAAAAGAAGTCGAAAATAGCTGGATATAGAGGCGGCTGGAAGAAGCTGGCATTGCTATTAAGTTATCACATCACCCTTTTTGATCTCGTTATATCATCGCCAAGGTCGAGGACAAAAAAAAAAAAACAGTCAAATAAAATAAATGGAAAAGGAAGGTAAGAAAAATGAAGGCAATATTTGATCAGAGAGAGAGTGAGAATGAGTAGAGAGAGGGGTAATATAACAATATACTTTGTAAACTAAACTGTTTGTTAACAAGATGACGACAGTAAATAACAAGATATTTATAAATAAAACGCAACAAACTAATTGGTTCAAACTGGTCATATCATTATTTCCTACCTTACAATATTTTGTACGTGAGTTCTACATCTGGTCGGAATTGTTTTTTTTTGTTTTTTTTTTTGAAAATATATTTCATTGGAAAATACTTGTTTTCCTGAACCTTCAAAAAGGAAATGATATTATTTCAATAAAGTAGCACCCTTTCTTCTGTCTCTCTCACTCTCTCTATCTCTCTCTCAACCTCCCTTACAAGTGTCTTTTTTTTGAAGAAGAGTATAAAAAATAGAAGTCATTTACAATTGGCTGGACAATTCGAAATAAAATTTTATCAATTAGAACTTATTCTTGAACCATCATTTATAATAAAACCCTAATCACAATTAAATATATATAAATGTTATTGAAAAAAAAAAACTGGTGTGAAATACTCACATGTCTTCTGCGAAATTGTAAATTTTCTTCATACTTACAATTCTTATTAATGTTTAATAACCGTCAGCATTTTTATGAAGAAAATCATTTAAAAAAAACTGAAAAACCTATTCACAGTAAAATCGCACTTTCGGTCAACCGATTTTCCTTCTTCAGACCGGGAATTCTGACAACTTATATTAATTCTAATTAATATATTTTACTTGAGAAAATTTTATAACACATTGTTGAACTGAAATAGCAAATTATAGGAAATCGTAACACCACCCCTTCCACAAAAGTGCCCTTAAATGAATGTTAACTGGAGAAATGTTTTGAAATAAAAATTGTATGTGTACAAGTTTAAATTATAGTACAAGTAGTTTAAATTGTATGTGTACAAGTTTATTAATTGTATGTGTACAAAATTGTATAGAACAAGTTTAAAGAAAATTTCATCTGAGACATTTTCCGTAGTAGCCTGCTTCATTTTGTGGTCATCGACCGGTTTCGGGCGTTCGCCTATTTTCAGGATGCGTTTGTCAGACATTGTGATTACACAGACTTGCACAGAGCAAATTCAGTTTATACACTCGAGTGTATAGACTCACGCGAGTGTATAAACTGAATTTGCTCTGTGCAAGTCTGTAATCACAATGTCTGACAAACGCATCCTGAAGATGGGCGAACGCCCGAAACCGGTCGATGACCACAAAATGAAGCAGGCTAACACGGAAAATGTCTCTGATGCTTTCCAGCTCTGCGGAACTAACCAACACAACATTAAAGAAAATTTTTGGAGCTGTTTTTGAAAAAATTACAAAAAACTGAAAAAAAAAAAAAAAAGACATTTAGTAAAGTGGGACTTTTGGTTAATGGAGTTTGCCCGAAATCTTCGTGTCTGATGTGGTGGTAGTAGCTAAACGGAATGCCAAGTTTGAGGTTCCTGCAAATTTTCCTTTTTTGAGATATTCCTTTAACACATTATACAGACGATTTTCTAAAAACACTTTTATGGACTCAGGGGAACCTCAAAACGTGTATTTCCGGTGAAAACTTAATTCTGGTACGATTGCAATACTTCCTCTAACAGCAGTTAGTAAGAGAAAGTAAAAATACCTGATTTATAGAAAATTACATTCGTTATATAATATTATCTCTTACTGCTGACAGCGGAAGTATTGGGATTGTGTCAAATTTTCGTAATCGAGTTTATATGAAAAGTTCTAGTTTTGTAGGAACAGCTGTGTGGTGTATTATATTGTGTGTTGAGGTGAATAGAAAAATCACAAGAGCCAAAAATTTTATATTTCGTTTAGGGCGTTCAAAATCCATCCAATGCGAATTTTAGTGATTTTTTTTTCGTCTTTCAGTTTATTTGGCGATTTTCTCGAGAATGGTTCCAACGATTTTCTTTAAACTTCGCATACTAACTACACATATAAAAACTATCACTGTTGTTGAAACATCAATTTGTAAGCAAATTGTTTTATGGGTACTTAGAGAGATGGAATGTTAAATTCAGTTCTGCAATGTATATTAAATACCTGGCGAAAATTTCAGTTTTGAAGAAAATCGGTTAACCGAATGTGCGAACTTTCAGAATAGATTCCAGAATATAAATTTAAATTTCCAGTGTTTAATATGATAAGGTTTAAATTTGAACATGTTCTTTAAGGCTTCTGGTAACTGTTGCTGGTGCTGCTGTAGGAAGTAGTCGCCATATTCAGGTAGTCTATGACCCTAACCACCCATGTCTATATATTATAATAAGCCCAACTATACGTTTAGTAAACTACCCAAGTTTAAAGAAAATCTGTCAATTGGAATTATAATAATAAATTATAGTAAGAAAAAGTTTATTTTCTCTTACTCCTCCAGTACTTTAAACTTGCGAATGCTTGCTGCATAGACCAAAACCTATCAGCTTTTATTTGAAACATTTTTCTGAAAAAAAAATTGATCTTAAGTGGTTCTGACGAATCTTAATACCTTAAAATTCAAATGTGTTTGTTCAGTATTACTGGCTCTCTACAATGTAATCGTCCTCTATCTGTCACTGTTAATAGGTGCCACACTTGTCCGGCCGCCCCACCTGATGAGACAAATGAGCGAAATTTTATATTTAATGAAAATTTGTCATTTTATAATATAACTGTATTAAAGAGGAATAAGAGAGTCGTTTGAGTGTTTTATACCAACTTTTTTTTTGTTTCCTGCAGTAAGATACAAAGAGTGGATCCGTAGCAGAGAAACAGAGACAAAAATGACAGGACCACTCTCTCGGACTAGAGTGGGAGAAACTACATAAATACAGCGACGAGAGTTCATACAACAGAGATCACTCGCCAGTCATTTACCTTACACTTTATCACTCTACCATAATCTACCATTTTTTTTTTTTTTGGCATTAGCTTTTGCCATCAGCCTAATATGCAAAAAGCAAACTATCACTGCTGTAAGATATCCAGCACCGGTGGTGGGTGGCAAAAACCAGCACCATCGTCTCATACAACACAATCGTGTCTGTGACTGCACTTATACCTTTCTACAGTAAAAATTCGTCTCAATAAATGCATTCATTAATAAAAAATCAATCATTCGAATAAATACATTCATGCCAATGAGAATTTATTTAAGGCCAATGTTCCCCTAAAATTTGGGGTGGTTTTTCCGATACTTATGCCCGATTCTTAAACCTAAATTAAAAATATGTATATTATTTACACTGCTATCACACTCACATGCATACAGGTGCCGGAGTAGGCCAATCCCGGCTCAGACCCGCCCCTCCAAGAGACAGTGGCTCCCAGAATTAAAAAAGTGTAGGAAGACAACCCATACGACCAAAAGATGCCACCCTGGAGCATATATATTGTCCCCCCCCCCACACACACTCATTCACACAAGCCATTCATCCTATAAAATTATAAACTGACCCATTCACGCTAATAAATACTTGCATCCTAATAAATACATGCATACCTAAAATAACAAGAATTAAACAGTATATACAATATATATGCTCTTATATCACATCTAGAAATACAAACACACACTATGCACACGCGCGCGCACTCATACAACCCTCACACACACACACACACACACACACAAACACCATGGGGTGGAGTACTTGGTATTCCTCGCACCCCGTTACGACTAATCCTACAAATAAGCTACAGCTAGATATTAAGAAACTCACCGAGCTGTATATCCACAATATATTAAATACAAAAATTCTCCAAGTTTTTTATAAATTTTACTATTATTGCAAGTGAGTATTTCTTTATAATTAATAGGAAAGCGGGTAATCGTTTCAAACTTGTAGAACATCTCTCGTCTTTCTGATTCGTACGCACTGCACCGCATTACAATATGTTCCAGACTTTCGATTTCCCCACAGTTGTCACATAGAGGAGAGGAGGTCTTACCAATTTTATGCAAATACTCCTTGCATATCCCATGATTGGAACGCAACCTACTTATATGCATCACAATCAGTTTTGTCGTGGAATTTCCTTTATACCACAATTTGTGAGCGGCTAGTGGAAATAATTCTTTATAAAATCGGCCCATAGTGGATTGTGTATAGTGATTTTGTCTCACCGTATCTATTTTAATACATACCCATCTTTTTAAGTCAGTGTACGGAACTTTTAAATCTAAATCTATGCCATCTAATACAGCTAATCTTGCCAATGAGTCTACCGATTCGTTTCCCTTGATGCCACAATGACCCTTGACCCAAATAAAATGCACTTCTTTGTTTTGGTTATGCAATTGAAAAAGTGTCCTGCTTATATGATTAGTTTCATGGCTTAGACTCCAGTTTTCAATTTTTTCCAGTGCGCTTTTGCTGTCACTCATAACAGCAAAATCCCATTTACCATTTTAAGTGTAAAGTCCAGGCAATCAGTGTCACTTTTTACATTATACAGTATTCAGCCATATTTTGTTTATTCATTCAAACCAGACCATTTCTCTCCTTCATCAACCCCATTATATTTCCCTTCAATGCTAAACTAAAACCTTCACTAAAATCTTGTCAAAGTACTGAAATTTCTTTTTTAGCTGAAGTAATAAGTTTTGCATATATTACTTACATAAAAATTGTAATTTATTACCATGAAAAAGATGGTAGACGTTATCATGCATAACTTGAGTGTAACCAAGTAAATATATGGAAGCGCCCTCTGTTTAAACTAATAAAGCATATAGAAAATAATAGACGCAAGTTTAAATTTTTACCTAACAGACAGGTTTTACAGAAACCCTATAAAATATTTTTTCTTTTTTTCTTTTAGGAAATGTTTTTCGAAAAATGCTATCTTTTTTCTTTGCAGTTTGATAAAAATGCTATCTTTTTTCTTTGCAGTTTGATAAAAATGCTATCTTTTTTCTTTGCAGTTTGATAAAAATCAAAAACTCCAAAACCAAATGCATTTCCGGTTAACCGGATTTTCTTCTAATTTGGAATTCTAATAAAAGGTGACAAAACCATATATTACACTGAAGTGGTCATACTGATGAAAGCTAAACGATACTGCCAGCAAACTATTGGAATGGTTTTCGAGAAAATCGCGCAAAACTGAATAAAAAAAAAATCATTAAAGTTGCACTTGAGTGCGATGGATTATGTCTTCGTGTCAGTTACGATAGTACTCTGTACTTCTTTGACCTTTGTGCCAGATACGATGGTACTATCTAAACAGAATACTAAGTTTGGGGTGCCTGAGATTTATATATATATATATATATATATAAACATTTACAGACGATTCGCTAAAAACATTTTTCTCGTATTCAGAGGACCATAAAACATATGTTTCCGGTGATATATCGATTTCTAAAATTTGATACGATTCTTACTACGAATAAGAGTAAGAGAAAGTAAAAATTGTATCTAGAGATCAGTATATATAATATATGTGACTCTTTGTATTTGTGTTTGTGAGTGGGTACACTAAAAGAAGATTTTAGTCAAGCAAATCCGATTGCGTTATTAAATACAAAATAACTTATCAATTAATGTGACACATTAAAGAATATTTGTTATTCTGCACATTCCAAATTATATTTAAACTCTTGTTTATTATATTTAAATGAGGGGTTAATCAACTCGGAGCCTCTGTGCAGACTCTGTCAGGTGTAATGTATTGGTGTGATGATGTGTGTAGGTAGCTTGTGGCGTGAGCGTTTTAGCGAAAAGGGCTTGTATGATTGGTTGAGACAGAAGTATAAGAATAATTAAGAAATTGTTCTTGAACCGTACAAGTACCTGGACTTGTATACCTGGTCTTGTCCTTTTGCAAGGGAATGTCAATCTTTTTCTTAATTTTGTTTTATTTATAAATTAATATTATTTCCAAGTTTCTTGCATCCATCACACAGGAAAAAGTAGAAATAGCCTTCATCCATAATCGGCCACAATCTGCCGATTGTGTTGTAATCGGCAGATTATGTATATGAGATCTTTGGCACGCTGTTTCTGGAGGAGATCAGAACGCAAGAAGAACAAGTGGGAAAAGCCATCGACCTCATGAAGAGGAGAGATTTCCTCTACTAGACATAAGGGGAAGGCATAATAAACCTCGAAATACAACTAGCTGCAGTGTCTAGGTAGGAGTCCCACTCCCCCTGGTCTAATCTATTATCTTAAATTAAGAATAAAACTATATTCATTTTAATGCAACTTACATATTAAATAAACAATTCTTTTAACCAAAGTAAATTTAACTTTAGTTTTTCATTAGTTTAATTAAAATTCATAAATTTGGATAAATAAATGATCCAGCTGCAAGATAAGTGCAGCTGGATCATTTATTTATGATTTTATTTAGAATGACAAATCTCATAAGTACAAGGTAAGGTTTTTTTTATTATTAATTTAAATAATGGACTTAATTATTTCTGGTGTAGAAGCCCCCAACCAAAAAAATAAGGTACCCAAATAAAAAAAAAAATTAAAAAATGACCCGGACACTTTTAAGTGCTTTTAATTATTTGTAAGAAATATTTGTTTATTTAAAAAAGAAAATTCAAACAATTAATTTCCCTATAATTTTTACATTTTTTTCTTTATTATCATTATTTTCCGGAGAAAAGGAATTTTCTGTCATCATTGAATTGTGGCAACATTGTTTACTTGTATGTTACGAGAAATGTGATTTAAAAACAACTTTATCTACTGATATTTTTTTTACTTTGGATTCCTGTCTGAGCCAGGGATGTAAATAATGTTATTTATTGATATGTTATTACCTATTTTATAGTTTATTTTTGATACCGCTAAATCGCGGCTTGTATTTACTTTTCATTTTCAAAGAATGATTTTATTTTTGTACAAAACTGAAAATAGCCAGATATAATTCGTGGGGTGGTTTTGAGAGGATCGTATGCAGATTGGCAGGTAGTGTACATTTTTCTTTTATGACAGCCTTCCATAATTTATTGTCAGAGATCATCAGAGATTTTTTCCGTGATAGCCTGCTTCTTTTTGTGGTCATCGACCGGTTTCGGGTGTTCGCCCATTATTAGGATGTTTTCGTCAAAAAGTGTGATAACACAGACTTACATAAAGCAAATTTAGTTGATACACTCATGAGTTAACTAAATTTGCTCTGTGCGAGTCTATGTTATCACACTGTTTGGACAAAAACATTCTGATACTGGGCGAAAGTCCGAACAAAAAGAAGCAAGCTATCACGGAAAATATCTGTGATGCTTTCCAGCTCTGCGGAACCAACCACCAACACTCCATAATTTATCTCTATCCTCTTGGTGACTATTACATACTAGGATCAGGTGGTTGGCGACAATGAAGCAAAATAATGAACACTAAGAATAAACAACCTTACCCATGTGTAGTAACCTAAATAGAGGTACTTCCCGTCTATAAGCTAAATAGAGCTGCGTTCTACCACCAGTCTATAAAAAAACGTATTATTACGTAATCCGCGCTTTATGCACAGTTTGTATAAAACGTAATTTTACGTGTCGCAACAACAATATTGTAACGCAGCCAGTGGTGCCATCTAGGAGAGGAAGTAGGAACCTCAAGCTCTCTTAGTGGCCGCTAGGAGTTCTCTCTGGAAGGATTGAGAAGATTCTCCACCGGTATAAATAGTAGGACCGCAGAGAGTTTTGCAGAGTTTCTAGTTACAAACGTAGTGTACGTTTGTGGAATGTGTATAAAAAGTGGACAAAGTGAATTCTTGTGGTTTAAACTGTGAAGTAATTATTATTAAGTGTTGTATTTTGTAATTTATTGTGTATAACAATAAATTCGTGTTTTCTTTATGGAAGTTTAGAGTATTTTATCTATACGAACCCACTTAAAACTAGTTGCAGTAGCTAGTTTAGAGGGAGAAACGTTACAATTAAATTGATGGAAAAATGAAAGAAGGCATTGAAGTGCACAATTAAAGGAAAGCTCGTACTTACAGTTATCACTGAAGCCAGAGGACATGGCCAGTAATACTAAAACACTAATAACATTTGAAATCTAATGTCACAGATTCCCCCTCCCTCAAATTAATTTTTCAAAGAAATTGTTTACTAGAAAATACCCCCCCCCCCATTCTTAGAAATTACCCTTCATTTCCGGTTAACCGATTTTTTCTTCAAATTTGGAATTCTAGCAATAAATTTATTATAACTTTATATTATATAGTTGGTAGAACAATTCATTCTACTGAAATGATATTTAAGGGAAACCATAACTTTACAGCAGCCTCTCCAGAGTTCTCCCAATTTTTTTTTGTGTAATATTTCAACAAAAAATAATATACATTTGTGTTATGTAGTTAGTGTGCGAAATTTAAAGAAAATTGTTGAAGCGACTTTCGAGAAAATTGCCATAAACTGAAAAGAAACAAAAAAGGTAATGTCGTATTTCCGGTTGGTGAATTTTGATTAAAACCTTCGAGCCGTATTTGAGATGGTAGCTTATCGGAATGTCAAATTTGATCTTCCTGCTCTTTTCGTTTTACACATAGACGATTCGTTGAAAATATTTTTTTGTACTAAAGGGACTAAAGGGAAAGCAAGTATTTCCGGTGTACACACAATATCGAAAGTTTGGTATGATTGGTAATATTTCCTCTTACTTGCAGTAAGACAAAGTAAAAACGTTTATTAAAAATAATAAGTAACCTAACAAAATAAACTTACGTTATTTGGAAAAAGAGAAAATGTTAATAAACCGAAAAGGCTAATTTCGGATTAAGTGTCATGTCTTGTTTCTGTATATATATGTTTATATATATATATAATTATCAACCCTTCTAGCTACATTAATGTGGTCTATTATAATGTTTTAGTCGCAGGAAGTTTATAGTACAGCCTGCGGTCAACAACAAGGGTCCTAGTTAAAACAACTCTACGATGAAAATTTAGTAGTATAGTTAGTACTCAACTTACAATGATTATCTTCAGAAAATAGGAGTTATCTATGGGGAGATTAAACTTATTAAGGTGTAGGATATCAGTGAATGCTAATGGAGATTTATAGAGAAAACCTCGTCCATAGGTTTCTTTAAAAAACCTGGGATTTCACTAATGTTATAATCAGCTTCTTCAGAGGTTTTGATTGGTTGTAAAGTCAGCAATAACAAAAGAAATGACAAAAAAAAAAAAAAATCTGGTGTGACATTCACACGACCTTTTAATCAAGAAATTTTCTTTCAAACTGCAATGTTACAATTTTTAATTGGGCTGGCCATAAAATGGTGGTTTAAAAAAAAATAAAAAAAAAAACTTTTATTTGCCCGGCAGCTTATTCTGCCTTTCAAACTTGAATTCATAAATCATAATAAAACAGTACGTTGTTAATAAATATTATTTATAAGATAAGTTACGAATTCGTTGTCTGATACAGGATATCTTGTTCTAGTCTCGGTTTCAGTCATCGTCGGGCTGTCTTCTGTCAGAGATTGTAGTCTGTTTCAGCTTCGGCAGTTAGTAGCTTTTCTAAAAATCTGTTTGCTGTCTTGTCTATGAAGTCTTTAATTGTGGTATGTTGAGTTTCCTGTGGATTTGCTTGGTACGTATAAACCACGATGCTCCCAAGGCGATGCGTAGGACTTTATTTTTGGAAGGTTTGTAATCTATACTTTGCAGTCCATACGGAACAGGCGTAAGTCAGCGCAGGTCTGAGTATAGAGGTATAGAGTAGTCTGGAGGATTGCGGTTTAAGTGGCGTCCGTCTGTTAATCAATGGATTAGAGCTGTCTAAGAGTTTGATAGGCTTGTCTTAATTTTAATGTTATGTGCGAAGTCCAAGTGAGTCTTGTGTCGAGCTTTAGACCAAGATATTTAAGTGTTTCGTCTGCTTTCTTCCATTGTATGTCATTGTTGTTAATTTTCAGTGTTTTGCTGGTTGTATTCGTCTAAGAGTGAAAATTTTTGCCTTTTGTACGTTGATGTCTAGCTTCCATTTGTGGAACCAGTCGGTTATCTGGTCTAATGAAGTTTGTAAGTTATCTATGGAGTCAATAAGGTTGCGATGTCTTAAAAGGAAGAGAGTGTCGTCTGCTTAAGAGGCCAGAACGGAAGTATTAAATGTAGGTATGTCGTGTGTGTAAACTGTAAATAGGATGGGGCTAAGAACCGATCCCTGAGGGACCCCGGCGTTAATGTTTCGGCGAGTACTGAGAGTAGAATTTACTCTTACCTCAAATGTACGTCCGCTTAGAAATGAAGTCAATATTGCTTGTAAATAAAGTGGTGCTTGTATGTAGTGTAGTTTGTAGAGAAGTCCGGCGTGCCATACAGTGTCAAATGCGGAAGCAACTTCCAACGAAGCGACTGTCGAGTACTGTTTCTGTTCAAATCCGTTCACTATTTGCTCTATTATTCGTTGTAATTGCTGGGATGGTGAGTATGATTTTCGGAAGCAAAATTGGTGAGAAGATATTGTCTTATGTTCTGTTAGGTGAATCTGCAGTCGCGTCAGTATTAGCTTTTCAAAGAGTTTTGAAAATGTGTTAAGAAAACTTATTGGTCGATAGCTGGATGGAGCGTGTTTTGGTTTTCCAGCTTTGTGGAAAACTATTATCACTGCGTTTTTCACCACTTGAGGAAGTAACCAATATGCAGGCAGCGTATAAGCAAACAGTTGTATAAGTTTGTTAAGTACACTATATCTCCACTATCTTTGTTTTTAAGATCAATGCATTGTCTTCTGAACTATAAATTCATAGATATAATAATTACCATAAAAATAACAAACAAACAAATAAAGTAGAAAAATCAGGGCTACAAACTTCCAGCAAAGTAAATTCCAACAAACATAAAAAATACCAGCTGTCATTTTAGTGGCCACTTTCCAACAGCGGAGAAAACAAATATATATATATACCACTTATCCACTTTTCAAATGTATGTGGAACTTCACTAAATAGAGCAAGAGTGTCGGATGGTGGGTTGGTTGGGCTAAAAAAAAAAGGCTGCTCTCTGGTCATTCCCATTATGTGGGATGGATGGTTAGTGCAAACCAGAGACACCAGCGTACTACATAAGTGTACATTAAACAATTAGTTCTAGGCTTTTCCATTGCTATAAGAAAAAGTATTGCAATTTTGTTAAATTTTCGAAATTTATTTTTAAGTCATTGAAATGACAAGTTTTGGTATCTTTGAATTTGGATGACAATATATGATCGTCCCTTACGATAAAATATTGTACCGGGAAATTATGTTATACCGCAATATATAAAATATCTGGCTGTTACTCTAGTGGCTCCAGAGAGAATGAAACTGATCTGTCTGAAGCTAGTACTTAGCTACAGAAACTGTATAAGGAAGATCTGTGGCTTTAGGGGGGGGGGGGGGGACCTCTGTTTTCCAGGCTATCATTGGTAACATTGAATGCTGTTATATGATGGAACAGTGGCAGGGAGATGTTATAGAGGTGAAAATATTCTGTGATAATCAAACTAGATTAAAGGCTTTGAATAAGCGATATTGGAGTTCTGAGTTAATGGGTGAATGTAGGAGAAGCCTCAATGGCCTCGCTCAGAGTAGTAGAATAGAACTCTTTTGGGTATCCGGACATCCGAGTATAGAGGGAGGGCAATGAGAGGGCTGACGAGTTGGCTAAGGTGGTATCCACAATGCAATTTTGTGGTCCCCCGAGTCAGCATCACTAAGCAATTTTGTCACAGAGAAGTTAAACAATGGAGGAAAAAGGAATTGGAGAAAGCACTGGAGGGACACGCTAGAGTGGCTCCAGGAAAAAAGATTTATAAAAGATATAAGACAAGGAGATTTGAAGTATCTTCTCTCCCTGAGGGTCCTGGTATATGTACTGCCTGGAAATGCTTGGGGGAGTTGGAATTTAGGAATGTCTTAAGATATTGTAGTCAGAACTGGGGAAGTATTGTTAGGGGTAGATTTTTTCAACTGGAGGGGGGGGGGGGAGCTATATTGGCTGAGGTCAGCCAACATTAATAACACACGGACACTCCAGGCCATTCATTAAAAAAATAAATAAATAAATTTCGTATTGTAGGGAACTTAAAAAATGTATTTCGGAATAATTTCAGTTTTTAATAATTTGATACAATTGCAATAATTCCATTTTAATACTGTTATAGAACATAAAAATAGTAATAAAACTCAAAATATATAGGGGCAATGAACTGGGAAAATGACAATGATTAAACCCCCACAGCTTGAAGACCTAGTAATACAATCAAGGAAATTACCAACCAAGTATTTGTAACAAACAATAAGTTGAGTGTTAGATTTATAAAATATTCATAGGTCTGCTAAGCTGTTTGGAAAACTATTAATTAATGGAATACAGTGAATTAAATATTCAGCTTTTATGCTTTATATATTTTAAATTATCGTAATAAACTCAAATTGTGATAAAGCGAAAACTTTAAGTAAAAACTAAAATATAACTGATATAAAATACTCACACGACTTCCTTTTGGTACAATTATTCGATTTCGATATTATATTATTATAATTCGATATAATTATTGCTATTGGTACAATAATTATAGATATAAAATAGTAAATTTTCTTGAAACTTCAATTTTACTCATTGCTACCAACCTTGACAAATTGAGAAGTGATTATGTTATAATGCAGTAAAGCGCACCAATAAGATTGACCCAAATGCATAAAACATTTCAAATTAAACGCTACAAAGTCCCCAAAATCTAAGTAAATCCATTTTTTTTTTTTTTAAGTCGTATGATTGAAGTGCCATAATCACTAGCGTAATTAAAAAAAAAAAATCTGGTGTGAAACACTCACACAACTTTCTCTTACACCAGTTCTCAACATTATAATTTTGACAAATTTTATAGTTTGTGTACCAAATTTAATGCAATTCGACGAAAACTGAAAAAACTGTTCAGTAAAAGCGCACTTCCTTAAGGTTTACTAATTTCCTTAAAACTCGAAATTTTAGCTATCTATTTATTTCTAATTAATTTTGTTTGGATGATAAAATTGTATAATCAACTATGACAGCACTTTAGAGAAAAACGTAACCCCACCTATCCCCTAAAAGTGCCCTTAAATGAATTTTCCTAGAGAAATGTTTTAAATAAAAGTTGTAGATCTTTGTATGTTTAGTTTACATAATAAGTTTCAAAAAAAATCGTCAGAGCCATTTTTGAGAAAATCGCGAAAAAGTGGAAAAATCATTTAGTAAAGTGGTAAAGTAAACGTACTTCCGGTTATCCAATTTTTTCAAACTCGGACTTTCAACGAAATATTTAATTCTGATTAACACTATTTAGATGATGGAATTGTTCAAATTAAAGTGAAATAGCACTTAGATGAAAACCTAACCCCACACCCTCCCCCATAACTGCCCTTAAATGAATTTTTTCCCAGAGAAATGTTTCAAATAAAAGTTGTAGCTCTTTGTATGTGTAGTTGATATCCCAAGTTGAAGAAAATCGTCGGAACCATTTTTGAATTTTGACAGATGACCCACTGTCAGATGCTATGGTGAAACTTCAACGGAATATCAAGTTTCAACTTCTCACGGTTTTTCGTTTTGAGCTATACTGGTCAGAATACACACACAACCACACCACACACACAGACCATTTGCTAAAAACCACTTTTTTTGACTCAAGGGACCTCAGAACGGATATTTCCGGTGAAAACTCGATATCGAAAATTTGACACGATTACAATACTTCCTCTTACTAGGAGTAAGAGAAAGTAAAAATGATATAGTCGACAATTTAATGAGTCGAACTAGAAAACTAGTTTAATGAGTTTCGAACTATTTTTTTAAACTGAAATTTTGAAATTATTTGAAATCTCCCAAGTTTCATGGTTCCCACAATATTATAATTCTTAATAAAACGGATGTTGTGCCAGAGCAGAAAATAAGTAATTACTGGTTTATTTTGACAAGTTTTAGAGTTTTCTAATTTTAATGTTTATTAACTTTCAAAAAGGAAGGAAATTTCACTGATTGTAAAGCATAAAGCTTCCATTAAAGCTCTACATAAAATAGTTCCATCAACTTCTTTAACTGTTAAAGCATGATGGGATTATTCTAATTTTCCGCAAGTTTTGTTTTCCCAACAAACAGACAGACATATAGAAAAGAGTAAAAGGCTAAATCTCATTAACAAGGAAATAATATATAGGAGAACTTTTTACTAATACTTGAACAGTTTTACACAAAACTTTTAACTTAGTGCTATAAGTTTTAAAGTCATGTAAAAAGTTTATTTAAACGTTTTTATATGTTTATTGGCCAAGTTAAAATTCTAGATTGAACTTGTAAAACTATTTTGATTGGATTTAAGTCAAAATAAGACAGAAGTGGGAGTGTGAAAAAATTGTGCTCAAATTTGCAAGATGCCCCAGCTTCTTTCTAGAAAAGTTGTTTTAAGTTCTTTAAATTACTTTTTAATACTTTTAAAAAGTAGAACACTATACTCCTATTTTCTTCCAATTTAAAGCATTTAAGGCTTTTCTAAGATTATAGTGTTAAGAGGTGAAGGTTAAAAAGGTGAGGTAAGAGGTGAAGTACTAAGTTTCCAAACTCTTTTTGTATATAAATGCTTGCCCCTACTTCCCTAAACTAGTTTCATCCTAAATTAGTGTCATCAATTTATCTCCCCCCCCCCAAAAAACCAAGTTTGACAAATTTTCTTTAAAATAGGAATTTTTATCAAGGTTTGGTTACCATGGCATTACATATAAATATAATATAATAGATAATGGAGATATATTTTCTTATTTTCAGACTACATTCTAAGCAACTCCTCTGCTGCCTCCTCCACAGCATAAATTATATATATATATATATATTTATAGTTAGCATTCCAAATTTAAAGAAAATCTTTCAAACCATTTGTTTTTATAAAATTTGAAAAACAGCAAAAAAAAAAAAAATCTATTCTGTGAAGGTCCACTTCAAACTGAAACTTGGAATTTCAGCAAAGCAGCATTTCATGTTCTTTATTTTTATATGAATTGGATTTCATTGCTTAAGTGGGCAATTTAGAGGAAAATCTAACTTGTAATTCCCCCACAGCTACCTCCAAAAATTCTTAGAAAAATAAAAATCTGGTATGGAACACGCATACAACTTTCTATGTTGTAAATTGGATGTTGTGGTTCGGTCATACAAAGGAACTCTTTTTAATTGTTGTGATGGTTGGTACCGCAGAGCTGGAAAGCATCAGAGACATTTTCCGTGGTAGCCTGCTTCATTTTGTGGGGACCATACCCCTTGACCTAGTTTAAGAGTTTAGTTTTAAATATAGTTAAACCAGTCAGTGTGAAAACAAAGTTTGCTCTGTACAAGTCTGGTTATCACACTGTCTGAAAACACGCATCCTGAAGATGGGCGAACGCCCGAAACCGGTCGATGACCACAAAATGAAGCAGGCTACCACGGAAAATGTCTCTGAAACTCTTTTTAAATTTCTACCGACGTTTCGGCAAATTTATTGCTTCTTCAGGGTCTGTACAAAGGTTTTAATACAAAAAAAAAATCTGGTGTGAAACACTCACACAACTTTCTCTTACTCCAGTTCTCAAAATTATAATTGACAAATTTCATAGTTTGTGTACCAAATTTGAATGAAATTCGTCGAAAACTGAAAACTTTCAGTAAAAGCGCCCTTCCGGTTTACTAATTTTCTTGAAACTGAATTTCAGCCATCTATTTATTTTCTAATTAATTATGTTTGGATGATAGAATTGTATAAATCAACTATGATAGCACTTTAGAGAAAAACATAACCCCACCCCTCCCCTAAAAGTGCCCTTAAAAGAATTTTCCCAAAGAAATGTTTTAAATAAAAGTTTGTAGCTCTTTGAATATGTCTTTGATATTTCAGTTTAAAGAAAATCGTCGGAGCCATTTTTTAGAAAATCGAAAAAGTAAAAACATCCAACTTGTAAAGTGGTACTTTCGGTTGAGGAATTTTGACAATAACTAGTGTCAGATCCATTGTGATACCTAAACTTAATATCAAGTGTTTCAATATTTTACGGTTTTTTCGTTTTTCTGACTATGCTGTTCACATACATACATACACACACACACACACACGCACGGACACACGGACCACACACACAGACCATTTGCTAAAAACCACTTTTTTGGACTCAGGGGACCTCAAAACGGATATTTCCGGTGAAAACTCGATATCGAAAATTTGACACGATTACAATACTTCCTCTTACTAGGGTAAGAGAAAGTAAAAAAAAATAGAAACAACATAAAATATGAACTTAAAATAAATATTTTCAAAATAAAAATTTTTTAAAATAAACTATATAAATAAATTAAATAAATAGTATGATATGTATAGCACATTTAAATTTATTTTAAACTATTGTTGTAGAACTGATCAATATTAAAACTAAATCACAACTATTAAAACTTCGACAATATGTGGTAGTATGGAAATAACTTAAGAAATGTGCTTACACAAATTTTCAGTTAGAATTACAGTAGTAATTACTCTAGTTTAACCTGTGACCGATGTCCGTAACATTGATGGTATGTCACACGTTATGTGGAGTGCTCTATAATAAAAACCAATTTTGCTTGTGGAAATTTAAATTTACACTGACTGACAGACTCACAATACTCCTCTCTCAAAATCAATTTTTTCCAAATAAATGTTACCAAAGAAGTGCTACCTACCATGCAGCGAACATTCGATCTTTAAAGAAAAATCATTGTAATCGTTTCGAGAAAATTATTATTAAAAAAAAAAAAAAAAAAAAAAAAAAAAAAACATTCTTTAAAAACGCACTTCCGGTTGACCGATTTTCTTCAAATTTGAAATTCCATCAATGCTTCTAATGTCTATTAATATTATGTTAAGTGGTAAAACTATTATACTGAAGTTAGTACTTTAGACGAAAGCATAACGCTACTGCCCCCCCCCCAGAACTCCCCCCAAAAAAATCAATTTTCCCGGAAAAATGTTTCAAATAAAAGTGATAGGTATTTATGTGTATAGGGTATGCTAGCACGCAAAAAAAAAAAAACGTCGAAGCCTTTTTCTAGAAAATCACGAAAAACTGAAAAAAAAAAAATCAGTAAAGTCGCAGACTTCCGGTTGGTTGATAGATTTTGCCCAAATCTTCTTGTTTGATGCGGTGGTAGTACCTTAAAGGAATACCAAGTTTGAACTTCCTGTGACTTTTCGTTTATGAGATACTCTGTGAAAACTCCTCCCGCCCCAGCCCTCAAAAACTCACACAAATGATATGCTTAAAACATTTTTTTCCTATTCAGGAGACCTCATAAACATCTATTTCCGGTCGATACTCAATTTTGAAAATCTGGCACGATCTCTGGTATCTCACTCATACAACTTTAATTCTTATTGTTTAGATATTTAGTTGCCTTCAATTTACATGAATGGGAGAATCTAAACATCACCTCAAAACACACCTAAATGAACTTTCCCAGTGAATTTTTTTTCAATAAAAGTTGTAGCTCTTTATATGTGTAACTAATATACCAAATTTAAAGAAAATCGGTGGAGATGACATTGATCACAAAATCACACGAAAAATCACAAAAAATTCATTCATAAATGTTTGATCAACTTTTGGCAGACCGATTTTGCCTAAGTTACAACACGGACAGGAAAATTACAACTGAACATATTTACAACAGCAAGATTAACCTGAGTAACAGCTAAAAATAACAACGATGGACAGATCAACCAAAGGAGTCTGGATGATTACTCCAACTTATTCCAAAATGTTGGTTAGTCACCCAGCAATTTTGAGGAGAGATCTAGGAGTAATTTTTACTTTCTCTAACTCCTAGTAAAAGGAAGTATTGTAATCATGTCAAATTTTCGATATTGAGTTTTCACCGAAAATATCTGTTTTGAGGTCCCCTGAGTCCAAAAAAAGGTTTTTACAAAATGGTCTGTGTGAGTATGTGAACAGCATAGCTCCAAAACTAAAAACCGTAGAAAGTTCAAATTTGATATTCCGTTTAGAGATCACACCATGGGATCAGACAATAGGTTATCTATCAAAATCCCTCAACCGGAAGTACTACTTGACTGTATTTTTTTTTTTTTTACTTTTATGCGATTTTCTCAAAAATAGCTATAACGATTTTCTTGAAACTTGTTATATCAACTATAGATACAAACAGTAACAACTTTTACTTGAAACTTTTCTCTGAGAAAATTCATTTAAGGGCATTTTTGGGTGGAGGGGTGGGGTTAGGTTTTTCTCTAAAGTGCTATTTCAGTTTTTACACAATTCTATAATCTAAATAACGTTAATTATAATTAATTATGTTGTTGAAATTCTGAGTTTGCAAAAAATCGGATGACCAGAAATGCGTTTTTACTGAGAAGTATTTTTTCATTTTCTGCTATTTCCTCTAAAACGACTCCAACTAATTTCATCAAACTTGGAATGTGAACTACACATATAAAGAGCTAGAACTTTTATTAGAAACATTTCTTCTGTTAAAGTTATTTAAGGGGGCTTTTTCGGGAGAGGTGAGGTTATGTTTGTCTCTAAAATGCTTTCATAGTTGTTTATACAATTCTACCATCCAAACAAAATTAATTATAAATAAATACATTGCCAAATTTGTCTGTGTTTCAAGAGAATTAGTAAACCGGAAGTGCGTTTTAACTGTACCGTTTTTTCAATTTTCTCTATAAAAAAAAACCGACGAATTTCATTAAATTTGCTACACTAATTATAAAATTTGTCAATCACAATTTTAAAAACTGGTGTAAGAGAAAGTTGTGTGAGTGTATCAAACCAGATTTTTTTTTTAATCATGAAAAGTAGTCAAACAAATCAGTAAAGTGTGCACTTGGTTGTTTAAACAAGAAAACCTACGTTAAAAACCTGTCAAGTAATCACTGCTGATCTGTTTATATAAGTATAGTCAATTTCTAAAGAAAACCTTTTCCTAGAGAATTTAAAAAAGTGTTGAAGAATTTTCTTGTTTAAATGATGAAAATATGAAAATTCAATGCTGAAAATCTGAAAATCCTTAAGAAAAAAATAATACTGTTTGATTAAAGAAGAAAAATTTAATTAGCTTTGAAAGCCAAAGGAAAACAAGAAAATTCTTTCTTAATTAAGCAAAAGCTATAGGAAAAAACCATTTAATTTGCTCCACCATGTAACAATTTTACTCAATATTTACTAATTTTTTTTATTATTTTTTAATCTAAACTTCATTTTTCACAAACATTGATTAACCAATTTTTAGTTTTCAGAAAAATACCATTTGATGAATAGAACTTAACAAATTCTTTTCATAGCGAATGAAAACTGTAAAGGAAATTGCATTTCTCATTACAATTCACTAATATGTAGGTACAAATTTCATTCGTCATATTTGTAAATGAAATTCTTAGCATTTGAAAGAATGAACTGCTTCTGAATACGTAATACAAGGTCGAGGCAATCCAATATGTGGAAAGTATGTAATAAAGAGAAATGTTCAGACTTTTAAATGTTAATGTTTACTGTAATTGTATTAAATGATATTAATTTTTATTGCTGCTTCTTCATGTCTTCTATATTTGCTTGTCCTATAAGAAAAGATATTGCAATATGATCATTAGATTATCAAATTCGAGTTTCCACTAAAAAGTATGAGTTTTTTTTAAGATACCCACAAATCATAAAGTTTTTAGGTAAGGGATTAGCTCAATGGTTAGAGCGCTGGACTTCCATGCGGAGGACCCAGTTTCGAGTTCAGCTTGCTGCGTTAAATTTTTTTTCTTCCTAGGAGCCTCTACAGCTCAATGTTTGGTGATGGACAGGGTCGTCTGTAACGACAGAACACTGTCCAGAGGCCGGCATTGCTCTGAGAAGACTCCGGGTACCAATGACCATAGATGTTGACGCGCCTTAAATTAAAAAAAGAAAAAAGAAAAGATGTTTTAAGGGATTTGCATCTGCGTGTTGAACAGTTTAAACAAAAAATGAAAATTCATGGAATAAGTTAAAAGTTTAGGTTGCGTTCAAATTGCATCAGGTCGAGGATTGTTAAAGAATGCCGTGAACAGTTGGAATATCTGACAAATCACAATAGACCTTCGGCTAGGCTGGGGGCCGGGGCACAAGGGCATTCAAGGTAACGAAGAGGCCGACAGGCTGGCAAAGGAGGACGCCTCACGAATGCCCATTGATCCGTTGCCTTTCTGCGGCATCTCGAACAGAACTGACTGTAGGGTCATTAAAAATGACTAACACGAAAACATACATTACAGTGGAGAAACACTGCATGGCTAAGGCACTCTAAGATTTTCTTGGATTGCCTTTTAAGGAAGCATCTACATAATATGGATCTCTCTGCGGATCCACTCTGTAGGAAATGCGACCAAAAGGATGAGGCACAGTTTCACCTTCTTGGATAGTGTGTGCATTATGCTCGCAGACGATTCCTGAAATTTGGAGCCCACATTTTGGAGCCGGATGCGGGATATCAGAAATTTCACTCGCCTCACCCCTGGCGTTTTTGGCGTTTTTTGAGGGGGTACACAATGAGCCCAGTAGTGGCGTAAGTGCTGAACCTCCCTTGGAGGTTCCTCCCAAGTTCTAGATTAATTAGATTTGAGAATTGCAGTAAGAGAAAGTAGTGTAAGAGTTTCGCACTATATTTTAACAACCGGAAGTGTGATTTCAGTTTTTTTTCTTCCGAACAGGGCCTCAAAAATTACTACACAAACAGAACCGGAGATACCCTGGGTTTAAGCATGTATCAGATCTGTCTGATAATGGGCGTGTTTACGGGGCATGATAGGTTTCAAGAAACATCTGCACAAGGTGAATTGGTTGATTCGGAGCCATTATGTAGACTGTGTCAAGAGGAGGAGGAGGAGGAGTCACCTGTTGTTTGACTGCGTTGCAATCGGCAAACTGCGGTACAAGATCTTCGGCACGTTGAGACCGGAGGAAATCATACTTCAAGAGGACTGGTGGGAAAGCTTCTGGAGCTCATGAAGAGGGGGCTTCCTCTACAAGGTGTTGAGGGATGGCACAATAAGCCTCAATTGGGTGTGCTGCAGTGCTTGGGTTCGAGTCCCCCCCCCCTGTGCCATTCTATTCTTTCTACTACACAAATAAAAGGCCTTTACTTTTATTTTATGACGATTCTCCGAGAAAATTAAACTTAAGGAGGTTAGTGGGTCACAATGCCTCTCCCCATTCTTAAAACCTATTAGCAATATTTCTATATGAGGCTCAGTCCCAAAAAGTGTACCGTATTAAGAACAATATAAAAAAAATTCTTATTTCTTAGGAAAGTTGAAAATTATACATTTTTTATTACCGTTAAAAGAATTAGTGATAAACATATAGGATAAAGAATCTCGGAAAATGTTAAGATAAAGATGTCCACAGAGTCTGTGGCATTAAACCCTAATAATACTTCACTACTGTACACAGACTATACTCACTACAACATTTACTTACAAATTAGATACCTACTCCAACCAAGATAATGTTTGGGAAAATTGGTGGAAAGAACAGAACACAACCTGTAATGGAGTATAATCAACAAAGCAGCCCCTGTGGCGCTCAAAAGTCCCTTATCTCGTGAAAGAACGAAGAAGAAAGACGGGGAAGAGTCATTTGAAAAGATAGGGTTGGTTTTTGTTACAAATTGGCAGTTGCAGGTATTTAGAAGCTATTAGTAACTTTTAATGTCAGCGTGTGGTTTTTTTTTCCCAGCTCTCATGACAAAATGGTTAATGTAATAAACAAAACAAATTACTAATAAATAGTGCGATAGTGCCTGATTTTCAAAATTAGGTTATCATCTAGAAAATATTTTTTGCTGTTCCTGAATATAAAAAAAATTGTTTTAGACATTGCTCACTCTCTCTCGTTCACAGAACTGTAAGTTCCGGTGCTAACTGTGCCTCTCACAGAGAGTAGCAAAGAAACCAAATACGAAATCGCAGTATGTTCAATCTTAGTGTCCCAAGAGGGGTGGGGGACACAAGACAACAAAGTTTCGGTCAAAATCCGCCAGCTTTAAATACAATTTTACTTGATAAGCTTTCTTTTTGCAGTTTTACGAGAAAGGTTTCAGCAATTTCCTTTAAACTTAGTACACAAACAATAGCGATATTGAGGGTGACTCAATAAACTCAATATGACACTAACTCAATGGAAAAAACTTTTGTAAACGAAACTAATTGCGCGCAAGATTTACTTACACCAGAGTCTATATGCTATATGGACCATATGTCTATATTCATATGCTAGTGTTCCGCATTCTCTACTGTTCACGTACTCTACTGACAACGCACTACACTAACTAAACACAGCACTGTCCAAAATAACTTGTTGGTTTCACGTTCCGCTCAAAGAGGTCGCCAGCATGTGGAGGTAACAGGCTGCTGCGGGATTGGTCATTGTTATCCAAGTTTAGATTTTTCCAACGAACCTCACGGAAGGCAACATGTTGTTTTTTATTTATCCTTTTTTTCTTTCTGATGCTCCCTACTGCATTGACTTGCTGCTCTTTGGCAGTAGTTGCTTGTTCCCACATAATTATATCTAATTTTTTTTTTTTGAAGCGGGGGGCCAAGGCACTGCGACCTTTTCCGGTCTATTGTGCTATGCTCCCTAGGTGCCGCAGGCTTGCCCACAGCACCCGAACAGATGTCCCAGCTGAACATCCGTTCTACAAAACCTCCATCAGTCTGAGATCCCTAAGGAATCCCAGCATTCTGACCGGCTCTAGAGAAGGTATATCCCCTCCTCCACCTGGTAGCTACCCAGGTTCTTGAACCTTCTCTGAGTGGCAGCCTCGCAATCTGTTACGAGATGTAATGGAGTTTCCTCCAGCTCCCCACAGAATCTGCATGAGCTATTACTTTCCAAACCCAGCTTCAACAGGTGACCTCTAAGTCGGCAATGCCCCGTGAGGGAACCCGTAAGAACGCGCAGCTTGTTCTTGCTCAATTCAATGCAGGCCTCCGATCTCCGTCGGTTATAATTTCCCAAGCAGATCTTGGCCTGCCGCAAACCGGGGAGGGAGTTCCAGAGTTGAGATCTCCTCGTCTCCTCTTCCTTCCTAAGTTCCTCCAACAGAAACTGGTCGCTAACCCCACAAAAAGGTTCCGGCCCTAGAAGCGCGATCGTAGCGCCTATCTTGGCCAGGACGTCGGTCATCTCATTCCCTTCAATGCCAACATACCCCGGCACCCACCAAAGCACAACTTTGTTCGCCTAGGTTATTAAGTTTATCTAGGCATTCCCAGACCATTTTAAAGTTGATAACTGATGCACTCAATGCTCTAATGGCTGCTTGTCTATCGGAAAGGATAACAATTTCCTGGTTCCTATATCCCCATCGAGGTTAAATTGTACACATCTTCCAATAGCGTATATTTCCGCCTGGAAGATGCTGGAAAATTTACCCATGGGTTCCGAGTGCTTGATCCTTGGACCAACCACCCCCGCTCCAGTCCCCTCGAGGGCCTTAGACCCATCAATATACCATTTAATGGCATGTTCCTTAATGCCCAACAGAGCGGTTCTTTCGCTCCACCCACTTTTGGTGCCCAGCTTCAACGAAAATTTTTAGTGAAGCTGTATTTCTTAATCATGCCATCTCTAGGGAGGTGCCCGATGAGGGAGCCCAAAGGTGAGGATAACCACTCCCTAACCCCCAGCCGCCCCTCTCCTCCTGCGCCATCCCTAGAGATCCTAAAAAGAGCTCCTTCGCCGCCCTTCCCACCACTAGGTTAACTATATCTATACAGGACATCACTTTTATTTGAATTAAATAGATTATGAAGGCGTCTCTGGTGGTGGGTGAGCTAAAAGAAGTTTAACGTTAAAGTCCTTTCAAAGTTGTACGTTACAACACTGTAGTATATGGCCAAATATCTCTCAACATAATGGTGAAAATTCAAGTTTAAAGAAAATTCATCAATTACTACTGTGAAAATATCAAGGTGAAACTTCACATATGGATTATAACTACCACATTGACCCAAACCGAAATCATAGTATATACAGATGGTCCAGGAACTGTGCAGTGACGGGCTGGCGTGGATATTAGCTGTGCTGATGTCGGCATCAGCATATCTCTTGGTACCACCCCAACGATCTTCCAGGCGAATCTTCGCCATTTTAAGTTGTGCTCATATCATAGGAATAAGGCGTAACAGGCAGAATACACTTGCGATCTTCTCTGATAGCCTGGCCCACTAAAGGCTTGAGAGGCTAACTGCATCAGTCGAGGATTGTTTAAAGAATGCTGGGACAGTCGGAATCAACCTCCCAAATCCCACCTCCTCTCTCATTTATAGAAGAGCTAAAAAAAAAAAAAAAAACGCGGCGGCGACGACTCCACCATCGCATCACCCCAGACCCGGATCCACCCCACTCCCCTTACCCACCATGCTGGGTGTCTGTACTCGATATTCCAGACATCCTTTAAACTCTAAACTTAAACACTCACACCCTAAACCATTCTACCAATAAATACTTTCACACACATTTGCTAAAAACCTATTTACAATACCTAACTCATTCACACCAATAAATATTCCCATCCTAATGAATACTTTCATACGTCAAAGTTTTACCTCAATCAAGCCAATAAATACTTACTCACATTAAAAAAAAATTTAATTTCTGATAATCCACAATAGACCTTCGGCTAGACTGGGGGCCGGGACACAAGGGCATTCAAGGTAACGAAGAGCCCGACAGGCTGGCAAAGGAGGGCGCCTCACGAACGCCCATTGTCTGCGGCATCTCGTAGAGAGCTGCCTGTGGGGCCATTGAAAAATGGCTAACACGAAAACATACATTATATTGAAGAAACACTGCAGGGCTGAGGCACTCTAAGATTTTCTTGGATTGCCTTTTAAGGAAGCATCTACATAATATGGGTCTCTCTGCGGATCCCTCAGTAGGAAATGCGGCCAAAGGGATGAGACCCCGTTTCACCTTCTTGGATAGTGCGTGCATTATGCTCGCAGACGATTCCTGAAATTTGGCGCCCACATTTTGGAGCCGAATGCGGGATATCAGAAATTTCACTCGCCCTGGCGTTTTTTAGTGATACAGGGCTAATGTGAGGCGTTTTTTACGGAGGGGGGTACACAATGGACCCAGTAGTGGCCTAAGTGCTGAACCTCCCTGGAGGCCCCAAGTTCTAGATTAGATTAGATTGTGAGAATTGCAGGAAGAGAAAGTAGTGTAAGAGTTACGCACTATATTTTTACTAAAAATATTATCCATTAAAGTGAGCGCTATACGTGAACCTAGTTACATAATATGCCACAATTAATTGGGTTTTTTTTTCTCTTCTTTATTTTGTAGTTACACTTTTTTGCTGGCCATTTAAAACATTAATTCACCTGAAATAAATCTCTCTATCTTGACATACGGATAATGTTTAAACTTAACTATCGTCCATTATATTTAAGCTGGGCACTTGAACATTTCAAAAATATGAAATATATTTTTGGTGAAGAAAAAGTTTGTAAAATAATATATAAAACAACTAAAACAACTTTTTCAGCATTAACGAGCCTTACCGAGTCAGCCTTAGTATTAAAATGAATGGTAAAATATTTTACTTGGACGAATTAAAATTTCCATCCATTAATTAAATTAGCTAAATATTTTTTATTTATTTATTTTGCTTCCTGTACTTTGCAGATCGCCAAATTATTAACTCTTTAAATGTGGACATTCATTTTTTTATCAGTTATATTTATATTGTGTCTATTGTTTGTGACTATTTATATATATTGTAGGTTTAGTTATAGATCTATATCATGTTTCTTTATGAAGTTATAGAGTTCTGTGTATGTCTTGTGGTTATTTAAAATAGAATTTGGTTCGCGGGTAGTGTACATGGAGTCCTTCAACTATGGAGTCCCATAACAATTCTCTTCCATTGGCCCTTTTGGCAGAGGCGAGAGAAGGAAGTTTCTAGCCTCTCGCTTCATCGCAGATAGAATGCATTTAATAAATCAGCCTACTATCACGAGGATTAGCGGACTCTCCCCACGCGTCTTAAAGAAAAATTTTGGAACTGGAGAAACACTCCTATACTAGTGGATCAATTCTGTTCCCTTTCACAGTTTTCGTCTTTGCTACATCGATCCGCATGTCGGCCACAATACCACTCCAATTGGGCTACCAGGAGCATATTCTAACAGATTTTTACAAATTTGATAATTCCATTCCACACTCAATTAATAATGCTAACATTTCTTCGAAAATAGAGCAATATTATCCGGGATGTGCGATCTTTGACCCTCAAACCGGCTCTACTTCACAATACAAATTAAACCAATATGCTTCCATATTTACCGCTGAATTAGTAGCAATAAATAACTCCCTTCATTTTGCAGCCTCGTTTCACTCTTCTACTATTATTATTCTCTAAGCCAGTCAAAGCGTTCTCTCCAGTCTGAGGCAGCCGGGTAAAAATCCATCCTTCACATTACTGCAAGCAATGCAGTTACTTAAGAACTTGCAGTTGGAAGGGAAGGTAGTCCGCCTAATATGGGTTAAGGGACACTCCGGGCTAAGAGGTAACGAATTGGCGGACCTAGGGGCGAAAAGTGCGGCCTCTTCTAGTCTACCCATAAATAAATGTTATTAGTTGCTGATATTAAAAATTATGCAAAAGCCCAATATTATAAGGAGTGGAGTGTCGAATAGGAGAAACTGAGGAATGTTAAAGGAACATTTCATACTGGTTTACAACCACACATTCCCACTAAGCCATGGTGCCATGTCTTCAACGAAAGTAGGAAGTTTTATACCTTAATATGCAGGCTGAGGTTCAACCATAACTTCAGTGTATAGGAATCACGATTGATCCCAAATGTCCATGCCCATCTTATGCAAAAATTGATGCGGAACATCATTTTAGCTTGTGGAAAATAACTAAATATTACTCTCACCCTTAATTTACTTAATCTGTTTTTACATAACCGCTATTTATATTTTATAACAATAAGAATTATAATTCATTTCTTGGGAGGGCTATTCAAGAGGCGGTTATCCAAAGAACTTCTGGACTAGAATTTTTGAAAACGCAAGTCGCAGACAAAGGAAGAAATTTATTAATAGCTAAATTTTATGATCGTGCGATACTGAGACGATAGAAGGCCAACTTACAGACCATTGCAAGCAAAAACAAAGCACAAGGATCACAGAGCCCTACAAATGAAGCCATTGCAAGTTTTACCTGGGAAAAAAGAAAGAAATAAAGCCTTATGTATGTAATCATCGTGTATTTAATTATGGTTAATCATCGTATCATTTAATCATAAAGTATTATTTAATCAAGAGAAAACATTTCAATCAAAAGTGGACAGACAGACCTTAATCTTAAAGTGTGCATGCAAATCTAAAAGAGAATGGAGCCGATTCATTGGTTAACCAATATTACGTTGTCAGCGACATCTAGAAAACCCAAAAAGAATACGAAGTAACCGCTGAATACATTCAGCGACATTTCTTTTTTGAGTTATTCAATTTTATGCATAGAGGCACTGAGAAACATTTAGTCCTTGTGAAAAATTAAATTGGAAAATCTTGAGTTTAAAGCAAGAACAACAGGCAGTAAAATCTAAGGAAAATTTCGAAATATATATTAATATAGTTTTTACCAGAGAAAAAATCTGTTGTGAAACACTCACACGACTTTCTCTTACCGCTGTTTTTTTTTTGTAATTTAAGGAGCTCAACATCTGTGGTCATTTGCGCCCGGATCGTTCTCAGTGCACTGCCGGCCTCCGGACATTGTTCTCCCGGTACAGACAACACTGTCCGGACAGTGAGCTGCAGCTCAGCTTCTTGAAACTTAAAATTTTACTCATTTATCCTAACATAAATATAGATATAGTGGGGGAACAAGTACCAACCTACCAGCCTAAGCAGGTAGGGAAGTGAAGAGCGCGCCAATAGTATAGAACCAACCCAACATATTTGAAATTTTGGCGCTACAAATTCCGCAAAACAAACTAAAATCAACTTTTTAGTTACTGTAAAAACTAAGGAAATATTATGTTTAATACTTTCTAAAGTTTTTAATATTTATTACAAAATTCACTTGAAAAAGAAAATGTCTGTCACGTAATACTAAAAAAAAAAAAAATGCGCTTAAAGTTTTTCTGAAAATTTACATAATTTGTTGAAAGGAAAATTTATACACTACCTCTAATATTATAATCTATTCATAATTATGCAGATGCATACGAAAGGCGCTGGAGGTTGGTCGCTCTTCTAGTTCAACATGACACTGATGGGAATTGCATATTTCATATTGATACATTTATTATTTAAATTATATCATATCTATTAATTCAACTATATAAACCGTTTGTTCAAATTAATAATATATTAATAAATAATTTGAGGTGATTTCAAAACACCTCAAAATTATAATTTAATCACGTATGTTTTATATCATTATTACTATTATAATAATAAATTGGATTAAAATGATGGTATATATTAATAATAAACTTTAATTTAGAAAGATATATTAATCCACCATGTGAATCTCTTCTTCTACAGTTTGTGACCGACCATTCTTTCAAAATCTTAGTATCTTAAATGAAGTGTCTTATAAAGTGCTTGCTTGAAGCGGATGATATTTAATTCCAAGCTGTTCAAAATCGGCTGTACTCTGCAGTACATGATTTATACTAATTAATTATGCATAACTTCGGTGTTTTTATGGATAATTGCTGAAAACTGAAACAATTACAGTGGCTATCGCACTTCCGGTCAAACGATTTTTTTCCAAAGTTGGAATTTTAGCAACATATTTAACATTTATATTTGATTTATACATAATTTATATTTATTAATTATGCATAACATCGGTGTTTTTATGGATAAAATTGCTGAAAACTGAAACAATTACAGTGGTTGTCGCACTTCCGGTCAAATGATTTTTTTCCAAAGTTGGAATTTTAGCAACATATTTAACATTTATATTTGATTTATACATGATTTATATTTATTAATTATGCATAACATCGGTGTTTTTATGGAGAAAATTGCTGAAAACTGAAACAACTACAGTGGTTGTCGCACTTCCGGCCTGTTGATTTTTTCCAAAGTTGGAATTTTAGCAACATATTTAACATTTATATTTGATTTATACATGATTTATATTTGTTAATTATGCAAAACATCGGTGTTTTTATGGAGAAAATTGCAGAAAACTGATACAACTACAGTTGTTGTCGCATTTCAACAATTGATTCTTTGAAGGTCAATTTGATTATTCTTCAAAGGTGGAATTTTGGCAACATATTTAACATTATATAGCTGATACAATTTAAAATCATAAGACCTGTGGTTACATATGGATGTGAAACGTGGGTACATACGAAAGAAACAGACAGAATATTAAATATATGGGAAAGGACGGTACTCAGAAAAATATATGGAACTGTCTGTGAGAATGGGTGCTGGAGGATAAGAAAGAAAACTGAGCTCCGTCAAATGTATAATGAACCAGATTTGGTAACCTTTGTGAGGAAAAACCAGTCGAGATGGCTAGAACATGTGGAACGAATGCCCGAAGGCAGGATTCCAAAATGGCTGTTGAAAGAGAAACCGGTAGGGAGCCGTAGAAAAGGACGTCCCCGTTTGAAATGGCTGGGAGATGTGGAAGAATTATTGAAGAGAATGGGAGTTGAGAAGATGGAGAAGACACGCCCAGGAAAGAGAAGAGTGGAATAGACAGGTAGGTAGCTAGCTGATATAATTGTAAAATAAACTAAATTAACACTAAAGAGGAAAGCATAACCCCCCATTCCACCGCCGAAACCTTCCTAATTAATCATTCCTGGAAAAAATATTTCAAATAAAAGTTGTAGCTCTTTATATGTGTAGTTGCTATTTCTACCTTTTTCCCAAAGAAACTAAAAAATTCATTTACTAAAGTGGTAGTACTTACACTTTATAATATTTTGACAGATACCTTGGTTGATATATTTTGTTCACACAAACATATGGACTACTTGTTAAAAAATAATTTTGTTTGTACTCAGAGCACTTCAAAACAATGTTTTTTCCGATGAAAACTCAATAACACAATTTGACATAATCGCAATACTTCTCGTTAGAAAGTAAAAACAAAGTGGATGCTAATTTCAAGAATATCGCGATAAACACACACAAAAAAAAAATTCTAAAACCGCATTTTCGATGGTAACTGTTTTTGGAGAGATTTTCCGTGATAGCCTGCTTCTTTTTGTGGTCATCGACCGGTTTCGGGCGTTCGCCCATCTTCGGGATGCGTTTGTCAGGAGCAAATTTTGTTTACACACACTCTGTGACTCCGTAACACTGATTGTGTGTAAACTGAATTTGCTCTGAGCAACTCTGTGTTATCACGGATGTCTGACAAACGCATCCTGAAGATGGGCGAACGCCTGAAACCGGTCGATGACCACAAAATGAAGCAGGCTATCACGGAAAATTTCTCTGATGCTTTCCAGCTCTGCGGGACCAGCCACCACAATAACTGTTTTTCATTGAAGTTGAAATTTTTACAAATAATTCTCTTTGATATTATATGAACTGTCCAGTACAATTGAAATGACACTTTCATATGAAAGTCCGAAGTCATCGTTCTCCCAGAAAGTCTCAAAAATCAAACTTACCTGGAAAAATAGTTCAAATAATTGTTAATAAGCAATTCTTAATAAGTTTAGTTCATGTGCAAAGTTTAAAGAAAATCGTTAGAGATATTTTCGAGAGAAATAAAAGAAAAACTGAAAAAAAAAATAAATAAATAAGTAAAGTTACATATCTTGACTGACTGATTCTTCACCGAAACTGAAAGTTTGTTTTATTTAAATTGGATATCAAAGTTTGAACTTGCTTGATATTTAGTTACTTATATCAGTAAGAAAAAGTAATTATACAACCTATAATGAAGAGACTATCGAATGAGAGAGAATTATTGGAAATTTGCATTAAAATGATATTGCATACATGCTTTTGCGCTTGCTCATTATCTAAATGACGTTAATGAGTGGAAGGAAATAAATATTGAGCCTTTTGCTACATTTTTATAAATGAACACCCTTAAACTGTCAGGGAACACCCTTAAAAAAACAGAAAAAAGTGAACTATTTAATCCTTAAATGGCAAAAACTGGTATCACCTATATTATAAGGTAGATCTAGTCAATATTCTATTCTAATCCAGAACACATTCATGAATTAATGTTTCGTAGAAAGTGCCATTCGTATGGGGAGTGGGGTCAATCAAATATCGAACGTATTTCTTCGTGAAGTGTCTCAATATTTTGCAGAATTTATCATCACACATTCAACACTATACATTCTTGTTGATCAAAGGTTATAAATACATTCATTATACAATAAAAATTTCTCAGAAAAATGATAAAAGAAAGCTTCCCCTCCCCCATATTATGAACGTCCTTTTACTATTTCTTTGGCATATGCCGCTTCCTAATTTTACTACATTTACGAAAACTGAATTTCCATGAATTCTTGTTTGAATAGCAAACAATGATTCTCTTTTTATATTTTATACTTCTTGGATGAAATATAATTACTTTCTTATATTCCTGTTACCAGAAGTATTAGGGGATACCTGCTCTGAGGTTTCCTTAGCACCGGAAAAAATAGTTTTGTGCAATTGTTTGTGTTAATTGGTCTGTATCGACATGAAACTCAATATCCCAAAAAAGAAAAATCGTAAGAAACTCAAATTATGTTAATAATCAGTTTTTCTTTAAACTTGAAATACTGACGATTACATCGATTCAATTTAAAATAATATATTGACACTTTAGTGGAACGCCTAACGTTACCGGTCTTCTACAATCCCATTACATTTCAATTTTAAGATCGATTCTAGAAGATCGTGTAGTATTTATAAGGATTTATATAAGGCTGCTCATACAAACCCACAATTACCTTTCTCTAAAAATCTCTTTTTCATAATTTGGGATCAGAAAACTTATATTTCCGGGGTAATAACCCGGATGTAAATGATCCTTTTCAGTGGAAGTAATATATTAATATTTAATTCCAGATAATTAATAATTATATCTTGTGAATATTGAAAGTAATTAAAATATACAAAGTTGAAATTTAATATTTAATTTAAATCATATTTTAGCTTAGATTATTTCCAATGAAACTGAAATATCTCAATAGAGCGCGCGTATGTAATATATTTATATTGAAGTATTAATGAAAATTTTCAGACATTATAAAAGATAAATCCAACAGCTATATGATAATCACTATCAATCAAATCTTGGACGATAAAAAATTCCCTTCAAGACAATTTCTTGAAAATTTGGTTACTTAATTTGATAATTAATTTCAATTTCTATTTTTATATAGTTATTTTTACAAAAACTGTCTAACAAAATGTGGACCCCTATTTTGTTTATAGTAAAATTACTATTTTTTAACCATTCCGTAAAATGTGATTTATACAGTTATCGGAAATTATAAAGATACATCTGTTATATATATAGAGATTATAAATGTAACATCTATATTACTTGAAATCTATAATAGTCCCCGATATAATGAGATTGAAGCGCCTTGCAATCATTCTGGGAATTACATAAACATAGACGGATAGTTAAAACATTCTTAATATAAACGCTGCTCTTGGAAATAAATCAAATTAAAAAAGCCTATTGCTCATTAAGTAGCATTTAGTCGTCCTAAATTTAGTTGCCTAAATTTTTTTTATACTGTATTCAAATCTGAACATATTTAATTAAATGGAATAATTAAATCTATTTAAATTATCCACATAAACTGATTCGACTAAAATAACTTTATGAAAAGACAAATTCTATATATAATATATTATATATATATATATATTATATATATATAAGCAAATGACTCATATTGATAATATAAATCAAAAGAATAATAAACTTCTCATGTGTAAACATTATTATGAAATGCATACAATATATATATATACCTGAACTCTATTTAAAGTCTTCCGTCTTCGTTACTATATATTATTACTAACGTCTACAATAGTACAGTAAAATTGACAAAACATGGCAGTTGAAATATTAATTACTTTAAAATGAATTAAATATGAACTCTGTTATGTAAATTTTACAAGTAAATAAATAAGCAATATGATTTATATGTAAATGTAAACTTTATATAATATAAACAAAATTTTCAGTTTATAAATTTACATAAATATAAGAAATACATGGCTAAAAAATGAAGAGACAAAGTTTCTTCCATGACAATGTTTTTTTTTCTGATATTTACCAGTCTCATCCAAACATAAGTAAAAGTTCTAGTAATTGACAAAAACCGGTGTAGAATTTTTTAACTGATATTTACACCTGTTATAAGCAAAACAATAGTAATTTTTTTTTTTTTTTTTTAATGGACAATGAATCAAAACCGGAGCGGAGAAGTCACTCAGTAATGAAACTCCAATTTACTCAATAAGTAGATCACAAGGAGGCACTGACGTTTTTTTTTTCAGTCTTTGAGTAAAATTTATAGGATTAGTGAGTTCATGGACAAGTGGATTGACATGAAAGGAAATAAACTGTTATGAAATTTGTTATATTGTAATTTGATTTCTTCATGAACGTATGGACCTAGATGTGACAGTACAGTGTGCCGTATGGACCTAGATGTGACAGTACAGTGTGCCGTATGGACCTAGATGTGACAGTACAGTGTGCCGTATAGTCCATAGCAATAGATCCCACATCGTGCTCTATAAAAAGGCTGATAAGTTTCCCTACTTAAATGATATATTACAATACCAAACATGCAAGAAACTCATGAGCACCATGAGTGAGGAAAATCTGGGTGTAAGAAGAAGACCTCTCTCTCAGAAGGAATCTGTAAACATCACCCATAAAAAATTTCAAACGGATTTGAAATCTACAAAATACAAGTGTCTTTCAGCTATTCATTTTCTGAACTGGCATTATATCCAGAGTTCTTATTCGGAATCTGGAAGCATTCGATTTGCCCAAAACCATTGCCATACTAACCCCGTACTTCAACTTTATTAACCAACCACAAAAGCTGAGATTTTAAAAAGGGAATAATAATGTAAATCAAATTTTAAGTTATCAATATAATAAAGAATATGTGTTTTAAATTAATAATATATTTATTCTAAATTTGAATATGAAAAAAAAATTACTAAATAAAACATTTTTAGATTTTCTGGGCCATATACATTACAGTATTGACAAGCTGGCTTTATGTATATCTTGAACTGTAACAAAAAAAAAAAAACCATATACTAGTAGACACTACATAATTTAATTCCTCTTTCACACCTGCGCTAGGCTGCGACATATAGTGTAAATGAAATAGCTTTATTTAGTATTTTATAGCGCTATTCATCCTTCTATCTTTCATGAAATACATGCATGGAAATATAAGTCAATGTTTTCTTCTTTTTTTTTGGTTATTGCTGACATGTTTGTATTAAATAAAAATATCGATTTAAACTTAACATTATTTTTAATTGATAAATGGATTCAAACGTATTATCCAATATTTAAAAGTGTTTTCACGTATGTTGTTCAACAACAAAAAAGAAAGGATTAAAATCAAATCGGTTTAAAATTTAATTCTGATGAACTTTTTTATTCTCTTCACTTTTTTACTGCCCTAATCAATAAAGATTTTTTTTTTTTTTTTTTTTAATTCAATTTTTATTATTACTTTCTCTTACTGCTTATAAGAGGAACTATTAACGATCGTGACAATTTTTCGAAGTTGAGATTTCAACGGCAATACCTATATATTTTAAACAACCGGATCTGACACGAAGAATTCGGCCAAAAAAAAAAAAAAAAAAAGCATCAAAAGTGGCGTCTTTTTGAGAGTTTTTTTTTTTTTGTAGTTTTTCCGCTAAAATGTCACTAACGATTTTTCTTCAATCTTTGTTTGTTCAAACTTTGTTATTATTGTTCACTAAAGCCAATGAGAATTAAGTATTAAGAAGCGATCAACATTCCTATAATATGAGGAACTAAAATAACTTACATAATAGAAAAAAAAGAAAAAAGATTATTTAAATCCGAAAAGGTTTCCAAGCTTAATGGCAAGTAGAATGTTTTATCAAGATTCCGGAATACAAACTTCAAAAAAAAAATGTCTAAAATAAATTTCACTTTTACAACAATATTGAAGCAATATTTAGAGCACAACTGGCAACATAA
>JAAEAF010014849.1:110155-189835 GCA_011037195.1 Triatoma infestans
AAATTCCGAGTTTGAAAAAAAAACGGATAACCGGAAGTATGTTTACTTTATCACTTTACTAAATGATTTTTTTCACTATTCCGCGATTTTCTTCAAAAATGGCTCCGACGATTTTCTTTGCGAAACATTTCTCTGGAAAAATTCATTTAAGGGCACTTTGGGGGAGGGGTGGGGTTATGTTTTTTCTAAAGTGCTATCATGGTTGATTATACAATTCTATCACCCAAACAAAATTAACTAGAAATAAATAGATGGCCAAAATTCCGAGTTTTAAGAAATTTAGTAAACCGGAAGTGCGCTTTTACTGAACAGTTTTTTTTTTAGTTTTCGACGAATTTCGTTAAATTTGGTACAGAAACTATAAAATTTGCCAATTATAATTTTGAGTAAGAGAAAGGAGGAGAATGAGGATTAAGAGAAAGTTGTGTGAGTGTTTCACAGCAGACTTTTTTAAAAGATTAGATTTGTTTGAGATTCATAATATTGTTATTGCTGTTGTTGTAAACAGCTGTTGCTTGTGTGCTAGATGAATTTTGTTCTTACTCTTGTATGTGTTATTCTTTTGTTCAGTTTTATATTGATCCTCTAATCTATATAATAACTTTAACAATGGGTCCAATTATTTATTTTTTTTATTGTTTGTCATGTTCGTTTAGTATATTACTAATTAAATTTCTTGAACTGAAAATCTCTGTTGCAGTAATTATGAATTAAAGCCAGCTGGGGCAGAAGTTCAGTAATTGGTGTTAACTAATGATTACCTTTTTCAACGGGAGTAGCAGATGCCAGAGGTAGATGGATTCACCGTCTTTTTCAACATATAAGTGACTGAAATGTTATTCCATTGTACTGGGAAAACTCCACTCCAATAATCTGATTAGAGATAAAAGTTTTAATAAATTTCTAATTTATAATATAAACTGTCTCTCAAGTTTTCTTTTTAATTATTTCTTTCTTAAATATTTCTCTTAATTTCGGCATTTTCTTTAATGCACCGTATTAATGAAATAAATAATAAAGTTTAATTAAAAAAAATTAATTAATTCCATTTTATGATCGTTTAAAATCCATTAGATTTAACAATCAATCAACTTTATTGAATATAATATGATTATTATTGAAATTTTATTTTAGAATGAAATATGTTTTATTTAATTATTGGGGGGGGGGTAAATTAGATATGCTAATTAATAATTACTTTAATTTATAATTCAAATCTTCTTAAAATGGATCTTGTGAGGTCTGTGTTTATCTGAATTGATTAAAGGATAAATAATAATCAGAGAATAAACATAAAAAGAAATACGTATAATTCAAAGATAAATCTATACTACATACCAAATCTTATACTTTAAATAATAATAACAACTTAAGCAGTAACTATAATACTTTTTACAACTTAAAAGAGTGTTTAACTTGAACGTTGGGTCTTGAATTTCGTATAGCATTTTAAACACATACATTAAATCGACGATGTATCTACCATACGATTATCGACGATAATCTACCTCAACCACAAAAATCTCTTTCCCTATTTCACGCCCTACATATATAGAAACCCTCCCTCCACTAAAGAGTGGAAGGAAGAGATTTATACCACAAAGAAAAATAATGAAATAGAAAATTATAATCAATTTAATCAACATTAAAATTAATCTTAATGACAATTTTGGTCAATCGTTATTTTAAAATTTATTTACCTTAACATTTCATTTTTTATTCATTAGTGTCTATCAGGGTGTGCAATTAAGGCGGATAAGCCCTTCAGGAACAAGTGGTTGTACTCTTTAGTTGTATTAACTGAATTTGCTCTCTGTAAGTCTATATTGTTCACACTATTTTTTGGGAAAACGCCCGAAACCGATCGATGATTATGAAAAGAAACAGACTAGCACGGAAAATATCTCTGATGAAATATAACGTACGCTAGAGACCAACTTTGGCAAGCAATATACACAAGACAAACTTGTCCTCTACCAGCCAACTTGCTTACTATACTGTCACATCCACTTTTACACTGATATCTACTTAGACTTATACATTAGGATCAACAAGATTACAGTTTAATACTTAACAAACTTTCCAACGATATACACTTCGCAATGTTATTTTATTTAATTTTTTATTTTTAGTATCCGTCTTATAAAACCATATAGATTCAAAATATTGGCTAATTCACTCGGTACAATAAGACTAGTAAAACATAAATAGCTAAAACTTTCGATAGCTTGTAAAACCGGGTATCTTATAACACTTCGTAAAATGCAGTAACACTGATGCAAGTAAGTTATTTGTAATTACAACTACTAGTAATCACCTATAGAATTTTATTTATTTATTTAATAATTAGCATTTGATATGAAATATATATTTGTTTAATATATTTTACTAACTGTTTAGGATTCACTGATAAAGTTGTCTAGGTGTAAACCAGACACACGATGCGAATGGCGAGAAGGTTACAGGAGCGAAAAATCTAGCTGCAAAAAAAAATGAATAAAAGTTGAAATAGATGATGCCACTCCATACTGCACAGTGCGGTGATGAAAGCTTGAATTGAAGGCTCAATGAGTTGAAGAAGCTGAAAGGGAAAAGGGAGAAATAGGAAAGAAAGGGGTGTGTTTATGTGGCGTATACTTGCGAAGGAGAGTGTGTGTGTGTGTGTGTGTGTGTGTGAGAGAGAGAGAGAGCAGAGAGCGTGTTAATAAGAGATGGGAGGTGCGGTGATTAATTGCTTTATAGATATAAGACAGAACGACACTAGGTGCGGATAACCCTAACAACTAGAATAGCGAAGTTCTTCCAAGAACTGTTCCTGAAGTAGCAAGGTGCGGTAGTTTTCCTAAGAAGTTATACACAAACTCGGTACGGACCCTGTGGAGAGGCGCGGAAGCCCTACTTCAAGGGTAAACGTGCTGAATTTAAATGTTATTGTTTGGCGAGTATAATGAAGAAACACTTTGCCGGTGAGCACTGGCTATAAACACTGGAGAGGCGCGATAACTAACTTTGTGAAGTTCATTCGTCAAAATCCAGAGAGCAAGTGAAGAAATTCTATATAGGAATAGAGGATATCTGAAGGGTATGAGAAAATAAGAAAGGCGCAAACCCCGAGAGATAAAGGCGCCGACAATCCCACCACCAAGAGAGAAAGAGAGGTAAAATGCGGGGAGGCGTGGAAACTAAGCGGACGATGAAAAGAAAAAGAGGAAATAATAATTTAGAAATAGCAAGGGATTAACAGTAATGGAGTAATAAAAAAGGCAATCAAGGGCGAGGCAAAGTTAATCCTCAAAGGTGCCGCGACCTAACATCCGGGCGAAAATGGCAATCGTAAGAAAACTATAAAGAGGGATCTTCGGCAGACGAAATGGATAACCAGAGAAAAAAAGTTATCAAAATCCTTCATTTATAAGTTTTCAGTTATCAAACGATAAATTAGAAAATTTGATACTGGCTACTTAGAATCCGTGTTTACATGGAGTGATTATAAAATACTACATATGTATAATAGTGCCTTTGAAGTGTTTGAAGGAATGTTTCAATATATTGGGCATATTAAATGAATTAAATTCAATAATACAAACTAAATCAAAGATTTTTTCGGTGGGTACAATTTTTAAATAAGTAAGTTATAATGTTGGATATAATTTATTTGTTTCTTCTTCTTTTTTCTTAAGATCTAATATATAAACAACCATTTTTACCTCAGGATGTCACGGCCTCATCTCACTCAACCCAGTTATCTTATTAAGCATTTAGGGCGAAGTTAAAGACGACGTGTTTAGGTTTAGGACGACGTTAATCTAATTTATCTTCTACTAGAAAAATAGAAATGGGGGGGGGGGGGGGGAATAACTCGTCTGAATTTCAGTTACTCAACTATTGGGGGTGGGGACCTTCTTACTTTATTAATATTACTTGAGGTAATATATAATTTAATTTTTTCCTAGTTTTTCCTGGCTTATAATAATATTTTCTCAAAAGTTTATGGTTTGGAAATTATTGAGATTTTCTTTAAAATGCTGTTAGTGTAACAACAATATGACACATAAATGAAAGAGCGAAAATTAAATGAAAACATCTAAAAAAAAAACAAAAAAAAACAAAAGAAATGATGCATGATAGTAGATGCCATTTTCCGACACATCTATAAATGATAATTTATACCATACAGAGTTTTTCTATAATATAAATACATTTTACATATATATGTATATAGTTCAAAACAAAAACTCATGCTACATAAATATAATTTAATAACATTCTCTCAAGTCTATTTCAAAATGAAAATTGCTTTAATGAAATAAATTCAGAATCATCCTTCGTCATGTATGTAAATAGATATGAATACAGTTTCAATTTTTACTTTACTTCAATTTTTTTCTCTTCTTTCTCTTTTTAAATCACAATGCGACCTGAAAGATTTATTGTGCTCTCCGGAGCCTTCTCAGTGCACTACCGGCCTCCAAGCAGTGTTCTCTAGCTAAAGACAACACTGCTCATCACCGTACGGTGAGTCCTAAAGGCTAAAGGGAAGAGTATTACCACAGTTATCGACACCAGTCCACCAAATATCACTCTACATACTATCTAATACTTAGCCAGTCTGTCTCTCTCTTAATTATTCTCTACTAATTTATTCTCTAATATCATTCAACAAGTGTAAAGTCCTTACAGTTTGTGTTTGTCTTCATTATATAACTGTTCAACACATCTAACCAGTTTATTTCTTCTTAACATTCCTAAATTATCTCCAATTCTCTCCTTCTCATATCTACCACCTATACTCACAAAACTTTCTCTTATTTCAAATTTACTTACTTATAATTAATAATTTTTCTTCAACGTTATAATATGATAAAGGGAATCTAAATGAAACGACTTTTTTTGAAAGTAGCCTGAATTTTCGATTCCCCAATACGACCCCTAAATCAAGTTTCTTAAAAAAAAAAAAGTTCCAAACAAAAGTGATAGGCTGTGCCAAATTTAGTGAAACCTCGTTGGTGTCTTTATTGGAGAAAAAAGTAGAAAACAGAAACAACTGTTCAGTAAAGTCGTACTTCAACTGATTTCCTTCAAACGATGAATTTTGGTAACATATTTAATTCTAATTAATATTCTATAAATAGAATTGCATAATAAACTAAAATAATACTTTAAGGAGAACATAACCTCATCCCTACCTCAATTCAAATTCCATCGATCCATACAGTTAACATTCCATTTTATGTTCCCAATCTATCTATCAATCTAATACAGAAATTCCCACCATTTTCTTCTTGCCCGCCATATTTGTTATCCCGCTGCATCAAGGATAATCCTCGAAAGCGCATTTAAAGTGTAAGTTAGGGCTGGTATAAGAATTCAAATGAAGTTTTTAAAAAAATAAATAAATAAATAAAACCATCGTTGGTAGGAATGAATTTTTTGTGAAATAAAATTTATAAAAATCGCAAAAAATATTTTGTCAAGATCCCCTCCCCCCACCACCAAAAAAAAAGCTTCATTACAGAGGAATTTCAGTTAACTGATTTTGATCGAAACCTGCTATCAATCTAAACAAAATATTATGTCTTGGTTATTAACAAGAATGCCTTCAGAAACTATTCTGAAAAAGCATACAACAACCCTAACACTTAGATAACTAATGTATTTAAACAAACAGTTTATGCATTTAAATTCAATTCAGGAAATGGTAAAATAGCTGCTGTTATTTTACCCATTACAAAACAGAAAGATTTTTCATATATACAGTTTGTCATGGGAAATAACCAATCTATAAATCCATTCATATTGTGTATCATGTATAATCTCTATGTTCTAATCAAAAAAGACCTAATTATAATGCTTTCAATACTGTTCTCTCTAGAAATAAACACAATATTTTTGCTAAAACAATTCAAGCATTTAAGCTTTTATTGAATGAAATGTCAATAGCTTAACTGGATATGCAAATGAAATGTCTCTATTTACTTTAAAAGAATGATTAATGTATCGTTGAAAATAAAATACCATAAAAAAAATCAAAAAAAAAATCAGCCATTTCCACTTTTTACTTCCTCTTACTGAAAGAGGAAGTATTAACATTGTTTCAGATTTTCGAAATATGACAGGAATACATATTTTGAGGTCCCTAGAGTTCGAAAAAGTGTTATTTAGAAACAGATCACATTTCCACTCTCTCTTTCTCTCATTGTGTGCGCGCATGTGCGTGAATATAAGTACCATAACTCAATTTAACGGAAAACCGTATAAATGAATTTTTTCGTAAATAGCTCCAATGATAATCATTTTTTGGGGAGGGGAAGAGTTTTCCAGGAAAATTCATTTTAAGAACGTTATTATTAAGGGCAATTGATAATCCAAGTTTAAAGAATAATCGGTTAACCGAAAGGCCCCATTTTACTGAATGGATTTTCTACTTTTTTCAATTTTTCCGAATACGGTTCTTACGATTTCCTTTAAACTTGATATGGTATTTACTAAAACAAACAAAAATTTTTAAAAATATTTTTCCGGAAAATTCATTTTCACTTGAAACTTAAAAAAGAAAACTGGAAATATTTTACAAGAAAAATATTCGAGTTCCATGGGATAATCATCATCAGACGTCTAACCGAACAAAATTGGATACACAGGAATATGGAAATAATACATAATACAAAGGTATGTGGCATCGATAGGAAAGTGGGTGGCAAATCCATAAATTGGTTGAGTGCTCTGCTGATAAACAGATAACAGTAGATTATATTTGCACTGAAATATGCTAAGCTGGGTTCCGCCGAGGTCTGGTCGACTCTAATACTGTCGTTCCAATATGTAATTATTCAATAAGACATTAGTCAGCATGTGAATAATAATTAAATAAAAAATATAATAATAGCAACTGGTTTAGTTGTAAAAAAAATAAAGATTTCAAAAAAAAAAAAGCTTTCAGAAGTTGAATTAGGAATAAGTATTACCTGGCGAAGTCAAACAAAATGAAAATGCAGAAGAAAAACGGAGAACTTAAAACAATAAGACGATAGACAAATTTATACAGAAGAAGATGGATTGAAAAGCTGAGGTTCCGGGATTCAAAATCATACCTGGCAGTTATACCCCTAGATTTTCTCATTCTAGGGAATATTGGGTGTAGACTAGAATAAAGACAGGAGGGGAATGCCCAAGATTATGGGGCAATGGCCTACAATAACTATATGAATAGCTTGGAACTGGATAATTTTGAAGTTGGAAATTAGGAGATAGTGTGCGGCAATTAAGAAACTTAAATATTTGTGATGGTTTTAGATAGGAATGGAGAATCTGGTATTTTACCCGTCTTAGCATGCATATTTATTTTGGTTTTAACCGGTTTCGGATTTTCATCTATCGTTAGAGTAAATCTATCCATTTCGTGCAGAGAGTTCACTTCAAACGAATACACTGCGTTTGAAGTGAACTCTCTGCACGAAATGGATAGAATTATTCTGACGATGTATGAAAATCCGAAACCGGTCAGAAACAAAATAAATATGCATGCTACGACGGATAAAATACCAGATGTTATCCAGCATTGCGGATCCATCCACATATTCAAAAATGGAGAATCATCTGGCCTGAACTTAAGAATTCTTGAGAATTTTCCCAAGTTGTATGAATCGAAAGTGCACTCAGTACTTGAAAGATGTTCCCATCAAGAAGACGGACTAGTCGATAGAAGAAAGAAGCCTGCGATCCTGAAAAGTCAGCAGGAAGGAATTCTCTTACTTCAGGAGAACGGTCGAACACGTATTTCGCAAACAACGCTTCGAACTATAGAAAAAAGGCAGAAGATTATTTCCATATCCGCCTTGCAGACCGGATCTTACATCGTCAGATTTCTTCTTGTTTGGCCAAGGAGTCTTATGTGACGATAAGTTTCACTACCTACGAAGAATGAAGAAAATCACATTCATGCTCATACTTAAAGGCAAATAATTTTTTACCGCAGGGTTCAAAAAACAAAGCAGAGATGAGACAAGTGTATAGATGTATTAGATGTATGGGGGTATTAGATGTTATGTCAAAAATAGGTCAAATATGAGATTCATTTATTAACTGCATTGAAACTATTATTCACTTCACTTATTTAATGACTCCTATAAAACAAAAAGAAACACATAAAGTTGAATGCTAATCAAATTTATACCTAAAGAGCAGATGTTAAAGTCATAAAAAAAGCAAAGAATGAAATATCCGAGGGAAATCATGGCAGTGGAGTTGCTAAATGTTAAAGCTGTGGAAGAAATTAAAATGGCAAGGGAAGGATATATATTACAAATTAAGCTACAATAACCATACGATCATTTTTTCTTTTTCTTTTTTAGCTTGCGTTGCTATTTGACAACGATATACTAATTATTATAAAAATGTAAAAGTTATAAGAATTATTATTATGTTATTGATATAATACAAATCAGAACATTGCTTGTAGAAAGTGTGTTCTTTGCAATTTCGGTCGCCAACTATTCCAGTAAGCGGGGAATACTCATGATTGGAAAATTGAGTTTTCATCAGAAATACTTGTTTTTGAGGTCTCTTGAGCATCAAAGATTGGTATTTGTATTTTGCGGTCAGCATAACTCGAAAACGGAAATATGCAGGAAGTTCTTGACATTTCATTTAGAAGTTATTAGACAGGATCTGACATTAAGGTTTTTTCCCGGTCAAAATTGGTCAGCCGGAAGTATCACATTACTGAATAGACAATAAAACTTCCCTAGAAAATGAACAGAGTTTCTACGATTAATTACTAGAGCGCTGCACTTTGTGGCAAAATTCCAACGACACTATTTATTTGTTCTTGAATACTATATATATATTGATTAAAGCAGTTTTTCAAAATGGCATTTTAATGGAATGTGTTAGAGACCAATCAATCGATGCCCTAAAAATCAATTTTTCCACAAGAAAATATTTGAAAATAAAGTGGAAGACCTACATACAAACTGTACGAAGTCAATCAAATAGGTTCTAAAAGTTTCATGAAAATTACAAAAACCAATAGTATGGCATGTCAGGCAAAAATAACATTTCAAATAATTTAATTTTTTTTGGCAACACTTTTATACAGGATTATACAAAATAATCATTCAATCTTTTAAAATACTCGAATTCTTTAATGTTCCAAAAGGATTTATTCATATTGTAACGTTTTTCCCTCTAACTAGCTACTGCAACTATTTATAAGTGTGTTCGTATAGATAAAATACTCTAAACTTCAATAAAGAAAACACCAATTTATTGTTATACACAATAAATTACAAAATACAACACTTAATAATAATTAATTCACAGTTTAAACCACAAAAGTTCACTTTGTTAACTTTTAATACACTTTCCAGAAACGTACACTTCGTTTGTAACTAGAAAACTCTCCCAACTCTCTGCGGTCCCACTATTTATACCGGTGGAGAATCTTCTAGAACTTCCTCGATTCTTCTACAAAGAACTAGAGCGCGTCGCCAGCGCTTCCTAGCAGCCACTAAGAGAACTTGAGGTTCCTACTTCTCCTAGATGGCTCCTAGACGGCTGCGTTACAATATTAATAATAACATAATCACAATGAGTGATTGATTCTATTATGAAATAGAATTGTCTATTTTTAAATACGGTTGAATTAACTTTAAAAGAAAATTGTATAATATTGATTTCAATATAATAATTAATTAAACGACCTCTTGCGTTGGTCTAGTGGCTAGTGCACTCGCTTTTGGTATGAGAATGGATTCGATTCCCGTGAGAGCAAAGTCGGTGTTGACCCAGCATCTTGAGAAAAAAATGGGAAGCTACAGTTGGTAGCGCACCTAGGTAGCGAAGGTCAAAACAAAACGACGCGGAAATTGTGGTGTGCTTACCACAAATCCCCCATTATTTTCTTGCTGTCTGGCAAGCCTTGGTCCTTTATACTGCTGTTGCGCGATAGATTTAAATTAATTAAATAACTCTGGGATTTAAATTAATTATGTTCTGGGAAACTCTGTTCTGATAACAATTTTTCAACGAATTTCTTTTCTACCAGAGATTATTAAATTATCTATTAAATATTTTACACTCTCTTTTTACTATAAAAAGGAAAGGTCGATAATAAACAATTTTCCAAGAATACACTTTGGATGAACGCGTTGGAAAATTATGTTCAAGAGAAATAAGAAAGAAAAAAAAACAATTTAGATCTTCTACCACTTTGTCTTGTTTGATTCGATTTTCCACCTTATTACTTTACTTATTTTGTCAACTATGTATTTCACATAATAATCTTCATGTATTTTATTTACTATTTCTTTTAACCACTTCCTAATCTTCATTTTCAAGACTTGTATCTAATTCGGTCAGTAATTAATCAATTGGGCGCCTCCCCCACTTTTTTTTTATTAATTAATGAATTCCTTTTTGATTTTATTTTTATTATCTCTGCCTGCTGGTAAGAGAAAGTATAACAATAAATTGGTGTTTTCTTTATTGAACTTAAGAGTATTTTATCTATACGAACCCACTTATGGTTCGTTTAAAACTGTAGTAGCTAGTTTAGAGGGAAAAACGTTACAGTACTTTTGGAAGAGGGGTGAGGTTAGGTTTTCCTCTCAAGTGCTACTTCAGTTTACTGTATAATTCTGTCATCTAAATAGTATTAATTAGAATTAAATATGTTGTTGAAATTCCGAGTTTCAAAAAACCGGAAATGCTTTTTTACTGAAATGTATTTTTCAGTTTTCTGGTATTTTCTCGAAAACGCTCCAACTATTTTTCTTTAAAGTAGGAATGTGTACTATACATATAAAAAGCTACAACTTTCATTTAAATATGTTATTTATTATGATAAATAATGTCATTTCAGGGGTTATCCCCTGATAATGATTGTGAGGGATGGGGTTATGTTTTTCTCTAAAGTGCTATCATAGTTGATTATACAATTCTACCATCCAAACGAAATTAATTAGAAATAAATAGATGGCCAAAATTACGAGTTTCCAGAAAATTAGTAAACCGCAAGTGCGCTTTTACTGAACAGTCTTTTCAGTTTTCAACAAACTCTGACGAATTTCATTAAATGTGGTACACGAACTATAAAATTTGTCAATTTCAATTTTGAAAATTGGAGTAAGAGAAAGTTGTGTGAGTGCTTCACACCAGATTTTTTTTTTTCTGCTATTCAGTGATTTCTTCATTAATATCTCTAGAATGAGTAAAAGTACATTAAATAGTATTGTTGGAGGATAGTACTACAACAAGTAATAGTAAAATACAATTTATATTGTTTTATTGTAAAGATAGATATAGAATACACAAAATGAATAGTACATACATATATTGAGCTCGAGCGTATTTTTACCGTGAGTACCTAGGTTAACCTGCTCATGTGTCTAAGCTTAAGAAAGGCGGCAAGCCTAGAAACAGTTTTGCCATGCCGCCACAGTATCAAGATTTAGTCTACTAGTTCTGTTTTTTTATCTTTTTTTTTTTTTTTTTTTGAGATTTGTTGGTTTAAAATAATAAATAATTTGTTGGTTTAAATTGCAAATTAACAAAATAATGCATTTATTAAATTGTATAATTACAATAATTATATGGTAAAAAGTTTTATCATAAACGTTAATGGAGATTACTCTCCACTAAAATTAGAACAAATTTACAAAAATTTTATTACAGGAAGTTAGTTTAGTTACGAGGAGAAATAAATTTTATGTTACATAAATAAATATTTATTTTTATAAAATTTAGTAAAGTTTATCTATCTGTTACGTAGTAAAATATTATCTTTTGATTAAATAAATAAGAATTTTACTAATTAATCACTGAATTATTATTAAATTTACCTTTTGAATGTAAAGTTTTATTTGGTTGCTCCGGATTGTACATTTTCTTTCTATTTTAAATATTAAATTTGCAATTAGGATTCCGTTTTATCTATTGAAAGCCAGCAGTGGTTAGCTAATTTAACTTTTTTTTTTTTCTCAACCTTGACGACCTAATAGGTCAAATGGTGGAACCCAAAATCCCTTCATTCCAACAACTCCTATTACTCCAATCACCTTCACGGAGCCTCCGTGCCGCCATTCCTTCCTGGACGTCCTCCATCCACCTCTTGTTGGGCCTCGCTTCCTTCGTCCACTTGGTTCTTGTATTCTAACATTTTCCTCGCCCATCGCTCATTACCCATTCTCTTTACATGACCGTACCAGACAGAGCAACCTTCTTGTTCCGATTGAAAAAATAGATTTTTTTCCTGCTTGTACGCGATCCCTTATTTGGACATTCGGAATTCGCTGCAAATGCGAAACACCGCAACTTTTCCTCCAAAAATCCATTTCCAGGGCTAAGAGCTTCGGAGCCAATTTCCTTTTTTATTGTCCATGTTTCAGAAGCATAAAGGGTTGTACCCAAAAAGAAAGAGTTATAAATCTTTCTTTTAGTAGACAGGCTAAGATTTTTATTCCATAGCACAGAGTTCAATGTGCCTAGTACCTTTCTTCCTTGATTAATTCTCAACTGGATGTTCTTGTCAGAAGAACCTTCTTGAGAAATTAGTACCCCGAGATACTTACACTTTGAACTGCGCACTAAATTTCAGTCCTCTGGAAGGACGTCCACCTCATTGTTGAAGGCCATGTATTTTGTTGACTTCTAGATCCCTAGCGAAATAAGTTTCGCCCAATTTACGCATCATGTAACTGAGATCCACTGGTTCTGATTCGATCAAAATTTGGTCATCCGTGAACTGTAGGTTGTACAGGCAACTATCTTCATTTATTTTTATTCCCATTCCATGGCACTTCCTCTTCCAGTCTCTTAATGCCTGTTCAGTGAAGATATTAAAAATGAGAGGAGAAAGGCAACACCATTGTTTCAGACCTTTTGTAATGGGGAAAGCTAAGGAAATATCGGTTCCCAACTTTATTTGTGCCTTCGCTCCATTATATAGACTCTTAATAGCGCTTATTAGTTCTTTACTTATGCAACTAAATTCAGAGCCTCCAAAGTTTCTTTAGCGGACCGTGTCATAAGCTTTTTCGAGGTCCACAAAAGCCAAAATACACCTCTTGATCATGGGCTAACCTCCTTTCTAGCAATTAAGACAATAAACAGATATGATCGGTACAAGCTCTCCCAACTCTGAAACCTGCTTGATCTTCAGAAAACTTACCTTTGTATTATTCTTCCTCAGTTCTTGCTATTAAAACTCGATCATAAAGGCGGCTTAAACTGCTTGTCACTGTGATTCCTCGGTAATTACGACAATCTTTTTTAACGCATTTCTTATGTATCGGCAAAATATGTCCTACAAGAAGCCAGTCCGTTGGAATTCTGCCTTTTTTTAAGCACTCAGTAAACAAATCCGCTATTACCCTTTTCACTTTTGTGGGAGCAGACTTTATCAGTTCATTGGGGATATTCCCTGGCCCTGGCGATTTCTTGTTTTCAAGAAGTTCCCTTTAGGGCTTCTTCTAATTTCTCAAGGGTGAACGGTGCAGCTGTTTGATTAACTGTTTGACAGTGGGTAAGGTCTACTTTTAAATTTAAAACTTTCCAATAATTGCGTAGTTTTCATTCATATTTTATGAGTTTTATCTTTCCACGTCTCTCTTTATCATCGTTTGTAAGTTTATATATATATAGTACTTTCTTCATCTAAGCATGTAAATCTGTCAGCATTTCAACTTTCTCCAATGATTAACCTAGGTTTTCGAAGAACGATTAAACTGTAAAATGATAGGTTGTATAGTATATTATATTCAGATTTAGTCCTTTTAATTAGAAACTTTTGAATTTAGGTTCTTTTTGCTTTATAAGACACGCTATTGCTTAAATTTGAAATATGGCTGATATCAATTTTAATTATCTTTTATTTTTATTTCTACAATGTAATATTTTCAAAATATTCATATTAAGCTGCCCTTTTTAAACAAATATTTTTTATATGTGATGTTTCATTATCCAAAATATTTAAAAATGAATGAAGATTTAGTCAAAAAAAAAAAAAATTATCTATATCAGGAGTGAGAAATTGAGAAGAGAAAATCAGGAAGATGGTAAGTTTTGTGGATATACTTTTGTTGCTAGATTTCTCTTTTCTTTTTTCCTGGCTTAAATTGTCTTGTCATGGATTCATTAATTGGCCTTCTACTATTATTTACATAGACTTCCTCTTTTGATTTTTCACCTTGAATTACTTTCCTTGATTCTCCTGTTTCAGCGTTTGGATTTCCTCTCATTAATTTATTCACTCGGAGTAAAGTTCTTTCTGAATTCATTAAGAACTTTTCTAAACCTTTATCTTTTTTTTTTTGCTTAATTCATTTTTTTTGTTACTTAGTTGGGTACTTTGTTGTACTTCCTAATTTTAAATTGTCTAATTAATGAATTTTGTCTTTAGAAATCTATAAATTAATCAAGTCCAATCCCCAACGAAATTGGGCAGCTTTAACTGGTCCATATCCTAGCAAGGCTCCACAGCAATCACAAAATCACTCTTCACTACCAGGGATGGTAGCGTTTATTACCATGGTGAGCGTTTATTACCCTCGGTGATCAGTGAAATCTCTCAGGCAATATTGAGGCCAGCTTCTGGACTAGACTGTTTGCCTCTATTTTCTGAGCCTACAGTTAACTTCGATTAACCTAACAAATGAGTACGGGAGGGATGTTATTTATTACTCCCCATTAATAAAAATTAAAAAAAATATAGAGAGAGTGTGGGCCCACAGCAAAATATGTAGTTGTTGATAAAAGAGGATAAGAAAAAGCAAAGCGTAGGTGTAAAATGGATTCTTAGATAGATAGATTCTACCGGGGGAATTGGCTATTCAGCCTACGCCACCGCGACACCCCAAGGATCTATTGTGGCACCCCCCTAGTTGGAGACCCTCCCCCTATCCTGTCCTTAACCGGACTGTGGAATTGGGGGGGCTCCCAGATGGTGAATCAGAGCACCTGCCATCAGAGCACCCTCTCGAGTCCTGCTTGCCTTAAAAGACTTAAGTCCGAGAGAGGGCCCTGGCTGAGGCTTGTTGGCACCAGCTTCTCTAAATGGATTCTTAAGATTTAGGCTAATCAGTTTACTATCTTTTTATCAGTCTGCATTTTTATTTTCAAAAAATACCAGAAGAAGAGAAACTGATTTATTAGAAACTGTAAAACAAAAATAAGTTTATATGAGTTCAAAAAAAAAAAAAAATCTTATGTGAACATTCTGATGGATTATGTTTTTGGACATGATATGGAATTTTTTTATTTCTGTAGATGATTTAAGTCAAGTAACAAGTAACTTTTAATTTTCTTTTTCATGTTTCTGCGATGTAACAAATGTGTATGTTTAAAAATTCTTTCTCCACATCTGTACCACTATCTATATATTAAAGGCTTGATAAAGACAGGAAACTCTGTCGAAACGTTGGAATAATTGAATGTTTTCATTCTTGACCATCTTCCTAAGACAACCTATTCAAAATCTCCGCCCCAGGGGAGATCAAAATCCGCCTACCTTAACCCCTAGAAGATTGAAAGGAGAAATTAGGGGAAGTTTTCCACAAGTATAAAATATGGGTTGAATGTACACTAAAAAACATTCAATCTTTTTATTACCCTTTCGATTTGGGAATCAAATTATCATTAAATGTCAAATGGCATCACTTCCATTGCTTCACTGTTAAGAACATCTAATGGTTGGGTTTTCATTGGAATGAGCGTTTATTTGAAGCACATTGAAATGGCACGTTAGAGGAAAGTTCGTAGCAAACATCATCACTCCTAAAGAACGCGCTCCTCTCAGTCAATTTTCTGGGAACGATGTTTTCAAAAGAAAGAAAAAAAAAAAAAACGGCAGATCTACTTGAGTATAGTAAGTTTAAAGAAAGTATTTGTAACTGTTGAATTACCTTACGATTTATGGATTTAGTTGTGGAGTTTGTGCCCCGGCTACCTATTTACAAAATACCTAATTTATAATATAATAAGAAAATATATTTTGGAATCAAATGATGTGAAAACTTGTATATTTCCAGGGCAAATTGAATTCTCAACAAGTAAACAGGGGAAAAAAAACGAAGGAGAGTATTTTGCTACACAATATAAGAAAGCACCTGAGAAAGAATTTCTTCAGATTCAAACCAACATTTTGTTGGACAAAATACAATAAAATACAATCTCTACCAACAATAAAAATCTATAGTTGTTTACTAATTCAAGGGAAAGGTTGGGAATATATACAGATTTTATTGATATCTAACTTTCTGTATATGTAGTAAGCACCTGTGTATGTAGTCAATATAAAATAAAACACAGCTTTACTCTACAAGCTGGGTGGATAAAAGCTGATTAAGCCTTAAAATTTATATGATACCACTACCAATGGAAAAAAAAAAAAATGGTCAATAACTAAGTTATCCTTCCTCTAGCTGTAACTTCCCCTATCTTTCTTGGTTTATTACTTCCTTTTACTTCTTCCAGCTGTGAGTAGGCGAGAAAACTGTATTTACAAAACCAGTAGCTAAATATTTGGGAATGACGTTTGGAAGTAAGGTGAGCTTCGCCGAACATATTAGGCGATCAGCTGACAAGACTAAAAGTGATGCTCGAAACAAACTAGAATCACTAAATATTTGAATATAATAAAAATTAAAAAGAAAAAATTAGGTGGTAACAGCAACCATAGCCGCAAACATAACGGGAATGGATCTTTCAAAAAAAAGTCCAAAAAAATGGTTTCTACAAAATGGTGTGTATGTATGTATGTATGTGAAAAACAGCTAAAAAACGAAAAAGCGTAGAAAGTTGAAATTTGATATTCCGTTCAAGTATCATCATGGGATCTGACAGAATATTATACATCAAATTTCCTCAACCGGAAATACCACTTTACAAGTTGGTATTTTTACTTTTTTGCAATTTTCTCAAAAATGGCTCCAACGATTTTCTTTTAAACTTTTTTTTATTTTAGCATTAGCGTTTCGCTATACTGCCAGCGCTCACATCATTATATTATAGTATATTTCAAGTCTTTTCCAAACCATTTAGGAAGGAGATGTTCAGAGTATAAGGATTTTTATCTAAAAACTATCATTATAGGTCTTTTCCAGCGTTAATATTATAACCTAGCCGCATTTGTAGTTTTTAATGAATTCGTATTGTAAATTTAGAACTGCGAATATCTGAGAAAATATTATTTGATTATAGTGGAAAGGGGCGGGCAGAAATTTAAACAATTCATCAAATAATTTATTTCTTGGAATGGAAAATAATGGGCATAACATAGTAGTATATATGTGCCGGTTCCAGGAAAGAATTTTACTCCGTCACCCACCCACCCAGCACGTCTTCCATCACCCATCACTGATTCACCACCACCTCCTCTCCTATCGAGGAAAAGTATTAAAAATTATTTTTTTTTTTTTGCTGAGCTCAGCAAAAGCGATCTAACAACCTTCACCATCCAAGTCCATCATTTTCACCACTTAGCTATTGCGGTAACTTGGGAATATTAGTTTTCTTTAGATCCTTACACCTCACCCACATACTTCTCCATCATCTCTCTCACTTCTTTCCCTAAATATCCGTATATATAGATATATAGATATATCTATAGATATATATATATATATATAGATATAGATATATATTTATACATGGACTTAAATGGAGGCTCTGCCACAGGTAACCCAGGCCAGAATTCATTAACTTTTGCATTTGTATTTCGCCATTCGTACAAAAGTGCATTAACCTCTATGTGTGCACAATGTGCTTCCTGATTAAAATTTATTTATTTATTTATTTTTGACACTAAGTCTTAAAAACAACTTTTGTTTTGTTACAACTTAATGTCGTTAGATCTGCTACCTAACGCAATGTACGACGAAGTAGTTACTAATATCTTTTGTCGAACTAATTGTTTATACAATAAATTAAACAAAAATAATTAAAGAAAGGAGAAAACCTAGTGTTTAACCAGAGATTTAGTAGCTGATGTATCTCAATTTACGTACTAAATTCCGCATATTTTTAATCACTTTTCTAATCTAAAACGTACTCAATTTACACACATAATTCCGTCACTGCTTGCAAAGTAGAGATGTAAAGTTTTCGGTTAAAAATGTAAATAAAAGTCGAAAGTGCCTATCTTACAGATTGACATTTAAGAAATAAAAGTAAGAATAGCGGTCTATGCGTGTATATTAAAACTAGTAATTTAAATGGAACTTATATGTTATATAATTTTTAAACACTTCTTATTAGAGCAAAAGTAATTTCTTTAGAGATAGTTTGTGGAGTTTCTCAGTAATATCTTACATCTAGTTGATAGCTGACCAAACAGGAATAATGTAATTTTCAAAAAAATCGTCTGTCGAACTAATTGTTTGTACAATTATTAAACAAATTAGAGAAAGGAAAAATAAAAGAAGCTAAGAAGAACTAGTAGTCTTTTTATCTCATTTTACGTACAAAATTCCCGATATTTTTAAACACTTTTCTAATCTAAGAAACACTCAATTTAAGTACTTAATTCCTCCCCCAAAATAGTGATCAGTTTCCAATTTAACTGGTAAATGAATTATTCTATATTATTAAACATTTTTGTAATCTAATACGCATTCAATTTACATATATAATTCCCTTAGAGAATTTATTAAATTAATCGGATTTAGAGATCACCTAAATAGAAGTAACTTTTTTAGTGAATAACAGATTGAATTTTACTCCTAGAGTTGTGGATGTGCTATCACTAGCACATCCATGATTCATGTAATGACGAACGATTAGACAGTAGAGGATGTATTGTGTTAAATGTCTTGGGATTTTGGTCAGGTTAAAATGTAATATTTTGGGTAAAATCACTACTCGCAGCAAAGTTTGATTGGACTGCAATTAAATTTGTCGAATAACCAAGAAAAACACAGATATACAGAAGAATATAAACATATATTACACTAAAACATTTTATCGTATGGCAATTATTGTGGATTGCAATAACAGTTTCCTGGTAATTTCTAAGTTGAGTCTGCTTTCTTCAACCTTTCTAAACATATAACAACTTGTTCTACTGTCTTAAACAGGCTAAACTGCATATGATATGCACTAAAAACATGTTACTTTTCTTAATCGAAGAATATTGGAACAAGTTAATCTATTGTTCGCAAAGTATAGGGAAATAAGTTTCTAATCTGGGGAAGTGATTGCATTATATCCAAGTTCGAAATCTTCTGTTTGGAACTGTAGACATTTCTTGGAACTGTAGTTTAAAAAAAAAATCGTTAGAGCTGTTTAAAATTAAGTTATCTTATGGCAATTATTGTGGATTGTAATTCCAAAGTTGAATCAGCTTTCCTCAACCTTTCTAAACATGTAACAACTTGTTCTACTGTCTTACATTGTTAAACAGGCATAGGATATTATGCAGTAAAAATATGTTACTTTTTAATGGAAGAATATTGGAACAAGTTAAACCAATGTTGCAAAGTATAGGAAAATTATTTCTAATCTGGGGAAATGATTGCGCTATATCCAAATTCAAAATCTTCTCTTTAGAGTTGTGGACATTTCTTCCAGCACTAACGTCTATCAGTTTAAAAAATCGTTAGAGCTGTTTCATACAAAAAAAATAGTGCAAACATACAAGTGTCTGGCTCCCAAACTTGTTGTAATTAGTACCGATTAGAAAGATCTAATCGGTACAGAAGATATTCTGTAGTCATCTGGAAGAAATTTATCAAAATATTCCCAAAAAATAAAAATCATTTTAGTTCTGTTTAATGTTTTAACTTGTTTTTATTAGACGGAAATTATTACACAGAAGTATTTTTGGAGCGTCAGATCATTCCTAAACCAGCCTTACGGGCACCTGCACACACACACACACAAGCATAATTTAAAGAAAAAAATAAATGTTTCTCTATTTTTGCAATCCAAAAGAAAAAAAGAAAAGAAATAATTACAACAATTAAAAGTAAAAATTGATCACCGTTTTCTCTATCAATTTTTCTCCCATAATAGAACCGTACACATCTATGTATTATGAGATGAAAGGTTTCTGATGTAGCTCATATAGTTAGCAACACTCTCTGCCATATCAAGTTTTTATTTAGTATATATTTTGTGTTTAGTTCATTTAATGGAAATTATATGTAACACCGAAGTTATGACGCATCCATAGGAAAAGTAGCAATGCCGAGTCAGCAGAGGCTGATTTCATATAAATACAGCCACCGACCAGCAGGCAGGCAGTTCTCAGCTCACCACCAGACCGTTCGCATCTAAGTTCTTACTTCCAGTGCATTATATTATTGTGTTAAACTATTAGAGTAACTTGTGTATTGTCTTTAAATTATAATTGTAACTTCATATTAAATAAATCTTTTTAAAAAGAGGCTTCCGGGTTCTTGTAACGTAACTGGCGCCCGAACAGGGACTGCGAAGGCTCAAGTCGAATAGTGCGACCATTTGTCTCACAGTGCGACCATTTGTCCCACATCCAAAGAAGACTAGAAGCTCCCACATCAGTGGCTTATTCGCAGCTCTCCACCTACAAGAACCATCCTCAGACGATAGAAAAACAGCAAGCTGGCGAGTCAACAAGCACGCAAATCTGTAAGTAGCTCATCTATCCTCAAACCATCCAAATTAGTTCTCCCTAAAGAAACCATCCCCGAAATGACACAAATTAATTATAAAATTTCTAAGGAAGACTACGACCACATACCTTACTTTGACGGCAACCCCTCCGAGCTAGCATTCTTTTGCGAAATTGTTGAAAGTGCTTTCGCTACTGTCTGCGCAGAAAATATAGTCGAAAGGGACTACAACCATAACATTCTATTTATAAAAGTAAAAAGTAAATTAGTAGGGCCCGCTAGAAATATCCTTCTCTCTAACAATGTAGACCATTTACTAAATTTATTAAAATTTTTAAAGGAAAGTTTTGCTGACTCGAGATCCTACGAGATACTCAAGGACGAGATTTTACAAACCAAAATGCACGCTAGAGAGTCTCCCATTGACTTTGTCAATAGAGTATAGGAATTGCGAAACTTAGTTTACATTAGACTTAAGTTAGACGGACTGACAGCGGATGCCCTGAGCCAACTGATGACGCGAGTCGACAAAGAGATAATCTTTCATATATACAAATGCTTACCCCCCACACTAAGTAACCATATCATGATTTTTGATCCCAGCACTCTGGACGAGGTACGAAACGTTATTTATAATAAGTGTTCGTTCATCGTAGCTAACCTAAATTCTTCCAAAAGGCCCAACCAACCCTTCCGAAAACCAAATCCCTATAATCAATCCCAACAGCCTTATAGACCGCAATACGCTTACAGACAGAATCCACAACACTTCGCACCACGCATACCCATGGCTCAAGCCCCTAACTACCAGTACCAACCAATTGAATATAATCCCAGGCCTACAGAACAGACACCTCAAACTTCGCTTTACAGACAAAGACCGCAGCCACAACTGCAACAACCTCAACGACCAAACGTCGGACAATCCCACCATCCTAATCATCCAAATAATCCTGATCACCCCTTTAATCGACCAAGACTACCTCCGGGCTACTTCTCGCAAAACACGGTGTCCATGCGAACCGCAGGCAGACCCCGTTTCAAGGACTATATTTCTCCACACGAACTGACCCACTGCCAAAATGAAGACCCACCTGAAAACTATACCGAACCAGATAAAACATATGAGGACAGACTTTCCCGCCTAGAAAATTCTATAGACAGAATAACCGAAAAATTTGAGCATTTTTTAGACGATGGCCACGAGAGCCAAGAAGGCCCCCCGAATTTAGCTTAAACCTCGTAAATAAATCACTACCCCACTTCGTAGACAAATCCGGCCTCAAATGGCTAGTAGACACAGGCTCGTCGGAAAATTATATCAATCCAAATGTGGTTCCCGCTAACGCCCTATTAGTAAAAGATCCCTTCACAATCTCCACTCCCGCAGGTAAGAAGCAGGGAGAATCCTCATGTAAATTTAACATCCTAGAAACCTTCAACGTAAACCTCCAAACCAAATTCCATTTGTTTCCTTTCTCAGACAAATATGACATCCTATTAGGCCATAAGACCATGCAAGAACTTGGTATGAGTATAGACCTAAACAATAATGTCCTTTCCTATCCTCAAGGCACAATCCCCCTGAAATTCACCCTTAACGCCACAAGCGACGATCCAAATATAATCAACATAGAGCAAGGTGTCAATTTCATAGAATTACCAATTAGAAATAAAGAACTATGGTACGGATTAGTAAATGAAGATATAAAAATTAATGAGAAGTGTACCGTAAAAGAAGGACTGTATAATGTTAACAATAATAAAATTCTGTGTAAAGTTGAGTCCAAGGAAGTCATGGCCATTTGCCCTGAACCCATGGATGTCGACGAACCGCAGGAAACTAGTATAAACATACCGGACGTAGTAGTGACCAATTGTCCCGAAATGTCCGACAAACTTAGGCTAAGAGAAATAAAAAATGAAATTCCTAAACTAATAAGAACTGAGCACATGAACTCAGAGGAAAAGAATAAGATAATAGAATTAATAAAGAACTACCCCCAAATAATCAAAAGAGAGCATGACAAACTAAGCTGCACGGACTTACTGAAGCATAAAATTCGAACGACTGACGAAAACCCCGTATACACGCAAATTATAGGTACCCGGAAATATATCGGAAAGACGTACAAATCGAAGTTGACAAACTACTAGAAAATAAAATAATACAACACTCGAATTCCCCCTACAACAGCCCAATCTGGGTAGTACCAAAGAAACCAGACGCCTACGGTAAAAAGAAAATAAGAATGGTCATAGATTACCGCAAACTTAACAACAAGACAATCGAGGACAAATTCCCCCTTCCTAACATTGAAGACTTATTCGGTAAAATAGGACGCGCGACTTACTTCTCAGCAATTGACTTAGCTTCCGGGTTCCATTAAATCGAAATGGACCCCGAATCAGTTCCCAAGACAGCATTCTCGACTGAAAGCGGACATTACGAATTCCTGCGCATGCCTTTCGGGCTTAAGAATGCGCCTCCCACATTTCAACGAGCCGTAAATTCCCTCTTTTCCAGGATCCCTAACGTACTAGTATACATGGACGACATTATTATCTTTTCAGACAGCTTGGACGAACATATAAAGCACCTTAAGACGGTCTTTGACAAGCTTAGACAACACAATCTAAAGATTCAACTTGACAAGACGGAATTCTTCAAACGCGAACTTCTCTTCTTAGGACACATCATTTCCGACAAGGGTATACAACCTAACCTGGCCAAACTAGACGCTATTGCGAAATTTCCACTTCCCAAGACAGAAACAAATCAAACAATTTCTCGGACTTACAGGCTACTACCGAAAGATGATCAAAAACTATGCCAAGATAGCCAGACCTCTAACCCTCTCACTAAGAAAAGACAAAGACATCATAGTTGACGACAGCTATAAACAAGCCTTTGAGACGTTGAAATCCCTTTTACAGAATAGTCCCATCCTGCAATTGCCTAACTTCGAGAAACCCTTTATCCTCACAACAGACGCCTCCAATTATGCTATCGGAGCAGTCCTATCCCAGAACATAGACGGAAAAGACCTCCCTATTTCCTTTGCCTCTCGCACACTAAACAGACAGGAGGAAAACTATTCCACTATAGAAAAAGAACTACTGGCCATAGTTTGGGCCTGCAAACACTTTAGACCATACATCTACGGACGTAAATTCACTATACAGACTGACCATAAACCACTACAATGGCTACACAATCTCAAAGAGCCAAATTCTAAGCTCATACGATGGAAACTACAACTGGCAGACTTTGACTTCGACGTCAAGTACGTACAGGGAAAAACTAACGTAGTAGCAGACGCACTATCACGAAACCCACCAGAGGAACAAAACCTAAACGCCGTGGAGACCTCTCCAAATCCCGAAGAAATCCTAAACGAATTTCTTTCCGCCCCTTCACCTGAAACCAGCGACGAAATCCTAGAAGACCTAGCACGAGCTTTAAACATTACTGACGAAGATGAGAATGAGAGCTTACAAACGCAACACTCCCAAGAATCCTCTAACAGTCAAATCAAATAATAGACGACAAGACCCGTTGCATCAACGTAGAAAAATTTCAAATTGTCCTGACCCGCAGTAACCCCGAGACGAAAGTCCCAATTGACAGACCTTTCAACAAAACTAGGTACAACTGGTACACTAGGTACCCATACTCTAACGACATAGACGAATACTGCCTAGAATACTTACAACCGAATCATACGTACGGCGTCCTGTGCTCACCTCCTTTAGAAAACTCCATTGACGAACAGATATACGACCAAATCTTTGTTCACCTGTCCAATATAATAAAAGACAAATTTCCGACAGTCAAACTCAAACGATACTACACCAAAAGACTAGACATAACAGACTCCTCGGAACAAGAAGAAACTATTCAAAATTATCATGTCGGCAAAACCGCACACTGGTATACACGAAGTGTACAGAACCCTAACCAAACGTTACTACTGGCCCAAAATGCTCGAGCAGATAACAAAAGTAATCAACAACTGTTCTCTTTGTAAGGAAGTAAAATACGAGCGTAGACCGATACGACAAATTTATGAAATTACCCCTACTCCTTCCAAACCTTTCGAAAGACTACAGGGAGACATACTACACTACAACGGGAAGCAAATCTTTACACTCATTGACTGTTTCTCCAAAAAACTATACGGTTATCCAATTAGAACCTCCTCTGCTCACGAAATCGTTACCTCTTTAGAACACTATCTAAGTCTATTCCCTTGCCCTAAGACAATTCAATTTGACAACGGAACAGAATTTAAAAATGGACTAGTGGAGAACTTTCTAAAATACAATAACATAGACACCCACTTTACTACCCCAAACCATTCGGACTCCAACGGACTAATAAACAGAGCCCACTCGACACTAATTGAAATTCTAAATATAATCAAACACGGAAAAGACTACACCCTCAACAAAATTCTAAGACTAGGACTAATAGCCTATAACAACGCCATAGTTTCTAACCTCAAAATGACCTCAAAATGACACCTTCGGCATACAAACTACCACTTACGCACAAGACCTGGTTCTAGAACAGAAAGTTAAAGAATACCATGAAGATAGGGAATTGGTAGCCCGCGCTATTAAGGAAATTATCGAGAAAGAAAAAGAAACACGGACTAACAGACTAAATCAGACCAGAGAAAATATCGAAATTCCGGAAGGCGAAGTTTACATACGAGACAAACAATACGGCAAAGCCAAGCCGAAGTTTAAAAGGGGAAATTATTCTCAGAAAACTAAATTAGTAACCACACAAAGGAAATCCTTTAAAGTGCATCCTAATCTCTTAAAAAGACCTAGAAAGTTTACACAACAAACTCTTCCTGTTACAGATAAGAACAATGACTCACGCATCCTGCATGCTGACGGCAATAATACAAACACTACAACTGCTGACGGCGGGGAATGTAGCTACAAGCCTACAGATAACAGATCTGACTCAGGGCCCGGGAATTCTAGCCGTGGCACTTAACCCAGTTTACGTCATAGACAGATACTATACTTTTATACACGTTACTGACGTACAATTAATAGATATTGAATTAGATAAAATTTATCACATTATTGGCACTACCTATCAGCACAACCGGACAGCACAGATAAAATCACTCTTCAAATATTATCACTATCTTCGTAACAAACTAGACCATTTGACAGTTAATAAATCTCGGCCTAAACGCGGACTCATTAACGGCCTAGGCAAAGCCATTTCCTGGTTAACCGGAAATATGGACAGTGACGACAAGGAACGATACGACAAGGTTATCAACACTATTGAACGAAACAGTTTTCACCTCCAAAATAACCTAAAAACCCAAATGGCAATAAACAAGCGAGTAATTGAAGAATTCAATCACGATATACAAATTATACGAACTAACAATGACAAAATGACAACCTTCTTCTCCAACCCTATAATTAGCCAAGTCGAACTAAATCAGCAATTCAATTCGATCCTCTTGAACCTGGTCCTTATCGCCAACCATATTGACGACATGGAAAACTCTCTGGATTTCTGTAAATTAAACACCATACATCCTAGCACCTTCTCTCTCAAAGATCTCGAGTCATTACAAAAATCCCACAATATGACGTTCGTAACAGCAGACATCGAGGCACTTTGGCAATTAAGCAAGGTGCACTGCTCAATAAAAACCTGGACTATCTACTACTTCATTAGCGTTCCCCTAAAAACCTCTTCCTTCGAAACGTACTTCCTCTTATCCTACCCTGTAGAAAAAGACAACCACCTTATGACAGTGCACGTCCATCCACCTTTGGTCCTACACCTCCAAGATGAGTTATTTACAGCCACTTGTGAGGATAGCAACGGTGCAATGTACTGCCACAACAAGACCAGCGTCCAGGACGACTGTATTCGACAAATTATAACCAACATCAACCTCTCAGCCTGCAAGACAGTCTACACGTCAAGCGCGCCCTTTATTAAGTATATCCCTCTTGTAGACCACTTCCTAACGTTCAGGACTAACAGGATCGTGGTAAGCAAAGACAACCGTAACGACACCATATTCCTAACTAACACCAGCCTTCTAAAATTATCTAAGGACGAAACCCTACTGGACAGTAAAGCCATTCCTGTATATAAAGACTCAAAAAGCATATTGACTTCGGCACAAGTATTCGCTCATACCAGCACGAACATATCCTTTGAGGATCTGCACAAAATCAACCTCCGAATGGAACCGCTGGAGCACCTGGAGGAGATACCCAGCAGTTCCGCAACTATCTACTACTACAGCATAATGGCGATAGCCCTCCTATTATTACTATGTTCCTCATGTTTTTACTATGTCTAGAAGGAAACTGAATCCACAGCAAGGTGGAACCCAGCCACAAACCATACCTCTACAGCAAGCACCAACCTCTGCCTACCCCGGACTCTCATGCCATTTGTCGCAGGAGCTCCAAACTTAAGGAGGGAAGAGTTATGACGCATCCATAGGAAAAGTACCAATGCCGAGTCAGCAGAGGCTGATTTCATATAAATAGACACCGACCAGCAGGCAGGCAGTTCTCAGCTCACCACCAGACCGTTCGCATCTAAGTTCTTACTTCCAGTGCATTATATTATTGTGTTAAACTATTAGAGTAACTTGTGTATTGTCTTTAAATTATAATTGTAACTTCATATTAAATAAATCTTTTTAAAAAGAGGCTTCCGGGTTCTTGTAATGTAACTCCGATTAACATTTTTTTAAATTTTATCCCTGAAGAAGACAATAAATTTGTCGAAACGTTGGAAAAGATTTAAAAATAGTGTAAATTTTATTGACCGCTCCTCGAGATATCCTTTAGTTATTATTAGATCGGTCGAGAATCTTTATAGCATCACTCTGAGTGATATTTACATTACTGGTTAAGGATTCGAAATTTACAGAATATATTGGCAGTTTATTGCTGGAATGGACTATATCACGGAAGCAAGATGCTCTTATGAGACTATCTATAAGCAGTGGAGGATTCTTTTTGTTCCAAAACCTATAAGTCAGAACATTAGTATTTACTTGACAAACTTTATTGTAGGAATCCGGGCTGCTGTTCATCAGTTTTAAAACAAAATGGTCAGCTAGAAGTTCAGCCCTGAGCAAAAGTGGAAGCTCGCTAGCTTCTTCTGAAATAATATCTATTGGAGTGCTCTTCAAAAACTCTAAGCAAGTTCGAATGCACATGTTCTGAACAATTTGAGCTTGTCTTAGCATTTGATTTTAATTTGATTTCTTAGCATTTGAATAGAAAAAACAACCGAAGTCCATGATTGCTCTGATGGTGGCTCTGTAAAACATTAAGGAAACCTCTGTGTCTGCACCCAAATTTTTGTTTGAGATTATCTTTGATAATATTTTCTTTAAACTTTGTTATTAAGTACACATACAATGAGCTACAATTTTTATTTGAAACATTTCTCTGGGAAAATTCATTTAAGGGCACTTTCAGGGGATGGGTGGGGTTATTTTTTCTCTAATGTGCTATTATAGTTGATTATACAATTCTATCATCCAAACAAAATTAATTAGAAATAAATAGATGACTAAAATTCGAGTTGCGGGAAAATCAGTAAACCGGAAGTGCGCTTTTACTGAACAGTTTTTTTTTTCAGTTTTCAACGAATTTCATTAAATATGGTACACTAACTATAAAATTTGTCAATTATAATTTTGAGAACTGGAGTAAGAGAAAGTTGTGTGAGTATTTCACACCAGATTTTAAGTATAAACACATACACACATGTAAAACATATTAACACTTGTTAATATGCCGGCTTGTTATAATCCGTCAGCCGGGGGCAACAGGGCCGGGGTTGAAATGCAAACTATTACAATTAATGGATTTCTATTTTATTTACATGTTCATCTTTTTAATTAAAAAACATCTAGAAGCATCTAGTTTATATGGGCAATTTCAAGAAAATCGCCGAAGCCATTGTTGATAAAATCGCGAAAAAGTAAAAATTAATTAATAAAGTGGTAAAGTAAACGCACTTAAAAATGTAAAACCCTAGAAAGTTGAAACTTGATATTCTGGTTAGGTATCACCTAAACGGCAGTCATCCGATTTTTTTTTAAACATGGAATTTCAAAAGCATATTTAATTCTAATTAACATTATTTAGATGACAGAATTATCTAATAAACTGAAATAGTACTTTAAGGGAAACTGTAACCCCACTCTCCCCCAAAAGAACCCTTAAATGATTTTTTTCGGAGAAATGTTTCAAATCAAAGTTGTAGCTCATTGTACGAGTATGTGTAGTTGATATAACAAAGTTTAAAGGAAGTCATTGGAGCCATTTTTGAGCAAATCGTAAAAAAGGTAAAAAAATTACTTGTAAAGTGGTATTTCCGGTTGAGGAAATTTGAAGTGTAACGTACTGTCAGATCCCATAGTACAGAATATCAAGTTTGAACTTTCTACGGTTTTTCATTTTTGAGCAATGGTGTTCATACACACATACACACAATTTTATAAAACCACATTTTTGGTCTCAGGGGACCTCGAAACAGATATCTCCGGAGAAAACTCGATTTCAAAAATTTGAAACGATTACAATACTTCCTCTTACTATGAGTAAGAGAAAGTAATAAAGTATCAAAATTACTGCTCTTGCTACTAATTTAGGCGTGTGCGCTCTAAACCGAAAAGACCGGCTTTTATAGGTCCCCCCCACCAAGGAATCACGTACCTCAGCCCGCACAAGATCGTCGTCAACAGCTATTATAATGTGACTTCCATTAAAAACAAAATGTTATGATAATGATTTAATAGAATAAAGGAGTAGAGTAGAGTTATGACACGATGCGACGTATGTTGAAAACTGATAGATTGATTGGATCTTGAAATCTCTCTCCGGAGAGACTTATATACAGGTTTCAAAAATTTGATCTAACGCATCTACAATACTTCCTCTGTACTATGAGAGAGAGAAGTAATTTAAAGTATCAAGAGAGTACTGCTCTTGGCGCATATGATACGCGCTCTAAGTTATAAAAGACCGGCTTTTATACCATCCCCCCCACCAAGGAATCAAAATACTCTACATTTGTGCCCGCATCTGATCGTCGACAGGACAGCTATATATGTGACTTCCGGTCGAAAAAGCAAAATATCGCTGATTAATGAACCGTCGAAGAATAGGTAGGAGTATCTGGAGAGTTATGACTACAGATGCGAGCCGTATGTTCTGAAAACTGATATTTAAAATTGATGCCGATTGATTTCTAATCTCTCTAAATATATAATATAACTCTATAGACAGGTTCTCGCCCTCTGAAGCCTGCTGCCAGTACAGCTATTTGTTTACACTGACTGCACTGGACTGTAATGATTTAATAGAATAAAGGAGTAGAGTAGAATTATGACACGATGCGATGTAGTTGTAAACTGATAGATTGATTGATTGATTTCTAGATCTCTCGCTGACTTATATACAGGTTCTCCTCACTCTAGCCTGCTTAAGTGAGAGAGTACGAGAGAGAGTCTGTTTTCTCTCGGTTGGGCTTGGCTTGCCTTTACAACTACCATACATGATTGTATTAAAAAAAAATAAGAGATAGTCGTGTGAGTGTTTCCACCAGATTTTTTTGTAGACGAAATACACATATATCTACACAATTACAACCTGCAATAATAAACATGTCAAGAATTCACTCACCGACTCTGCTCTACGTGGACTGGAAGTTCCGAAGAAGGAGTGGCCCGGTTAAATTTGCCCATGCGTTCCATCTGGCATTCCATCGAGAGTTAGTTGGTAGTCAGGTCACAAATTGTAACATCCAGACAAGTAATGTCGTATATGTGCGAATATTTGCCTACTCAATTTACATTTCCGCTTTTCCTTCCGGTTAAAGCCCATGCGTTCCATCTGGCTTTCCTCGGAGTTAGTGGTAGTCAGTCACAAAGTAACACCCAGACAAGTAATGTATATGTGCGAATATTTGCCTACTCAATTTACATTTCCGCTTTTCCTACCGGTTAAAGCCCATGCGTTCCATCTGGCTTTCCTCGAAGTTAGTGGTAGTCAGTCACAAAGTAACATCCAGACAAGTAACGTCGTATATGTGCGAATATTTGCCTACTCAATTTACATTTCCGCTTTTCCGTTTGGTGAAAAACCCATGCGTTCCATCTGGTTTTCCTCGGAGTTAGTGGTGATAAGTCACAAGCTATCACTCGAACAGGTAATATAGTGTATTGCGAATATTTGCCTATGCGAATTAGACTTCCGGTTTTCCTTCTGGTGAAAACCCATGTTTGCCACATCTGGTGTTCCTCAGCGTTAATCGTGATAGTCGATTTCTTGTCGGGTGAGTGCCTCACGGATTCTCCAAGCCTGTTAAGATTGAACGGCAAGCACGTGGTCTCTACATCCGTTGCTTCTCCGCCTTACAGCTTTCCTGGAGCCCGTTTAAATATTTCATCTATTTTCATCAGCCGTACTGTGTGGACAACAACGCTGGAATTACAGGCATATGGTTCTTTTTGTTTCCTTTCCTGTCTCCTATTTCCTTCAATTCCCCATATGGGCTCAAGGACTTCAGTCGGACCACACTAATTTTTAAGGTGTCTGCGTTTAGAGGTAAGCGCCACTCCTTTTGGCTTGGTGAATTTAATAACTATTTTTTGCTTCTCATTTTGTATTTATTTAATATTAATTTGTTCATGTTATATGAGTCCTTTGGCTCACTCTTTAATCTTTCTATACAGTCCACTTACTATTTTCTGTAATTTAATATTCTCATTATTTTCTTTTAAATTTTACTTTAGTTCATTTATTATTCATTTTATTATACCTAGTTTTTTACCAACCAATGCCTACAAGAGGGACTGGAAAGCCTACGAAAGGCGCCCCCCTCTCACCTTTTAACTTTCTTTTATTGTTTTATTTTATTTCCTACTTTTTTATTAAACAGCCGTATTGCATTTATTTAAGAGGTGCGCGATCGCTTCATCGGTTGCCTTTTGCTGACCATCAATAGTATAAGTTGCCATATTCTTAATTTTCGATAAGCGTTCTTTCAAAAAAAAATAAATTACCCCCTATTGGGAGATAATATTTTTTGAGTCCTGTAATGATATCGGCTCTTTTCATAAATAAAAAAGTCGATAAGATTATAAATGTAAAAAGAATTAAGTTTAAAAAATGAAATATAAATTAGTAATGAAAATTAAATATGAAAAACTGAAAAAAATGACTTACCTTTATCTTCGAAAATGTTGAAGATGAAGCGGGATTCTCAAACGCTGCCACCAATACAATGGAGTTGATGAGGAGAGAAATAATGACACGTGATCTGAAGACACTGTTATAATATAGCTATTTGTTTACACTGACTGCACTGGACTGTAATGATTTAATAGAATAAAGGAGTAGAGTAGAATTATGACACGATGCGATGTATGTTGTAAACTGATAGATTGATTGATTGATTTCTAGATCTCTCGCTGACTTATATACAGGTTCTCCTCACTCTAGCCTGCTTAAGTGAGAGAGTACGAGAGAGAGTCTGTTTTCTCTCGGTTGGGCTTGGCTCTCTCTCTTGCCTTTACAACTACCATACATGATTGTATTAAAAAAAAATAAGAGATAGTCGTGTGAGTGTTTCCACCAGATTTTTTTGTAGACGAAATACACATATATCTACACAATTACAACCTGCAATAATAAACATGTCAAGAATTCACTCACCGACTCTGCTCTACGTGGACTGGAAGTTCCGAAGAAGGATATTAATAGTGGCCATATAAATGTTTAATTAAATAATTATAATTCCAATTATTAACTTCATAACAGTATCATGCAAAATATCATTGTTGTCATAAATTATTTTAAAACTTATTTATATATTTGACGATTTGATTAACGAAATAATTTTGAATGGATAAGTAAATTCTGAAAATGCTAACAATTTTCCAGAGTGAAGATTTTTCTTGAACACAATAGTACAAGCAATTAGTAATATATCGCATTTTCATTGGTATCAAATATTCAATCTTTAAAAAGGCCTAAGAAATTTTATAGAATTTATGCAGCAAACATGCATGCAACATGACCAAATTTGAAGGAATTATAATTATTCTGAATTTATTTAAACCGAGCTCATTTTATTCTAAGATATTTATAGCAATGCTATTACGGAGAGGATCCAGAGTCAACATAAACATGGACCACTATAATTCCCCAGCCTACCTTTATTGCTGTAGGTTGGGATATGTAACAATCTCTTGCAGTTACATATCCTTCGATGTATTTGCTTCTTCCTCTTCATTACACTTGACACAGGACACAGTTTAAAATATTATAGTCACAAAATTGTAAAACGCATTACTAGTCTGGGCGGAATTTGGAATATCCGTGGACTAAATTTTTTTAACGCACTAGTTATAATCATTTTTTTTATAATAAATTATACAAAGCACTCCCGTTAGCAACCACTCCCGCCTTACTGTAAAATAATCAATAAATAGTTTAACACTGGTAAAATTTAATAACCATCATTGCCGAAGTTTCAGCGTAATAAGAATAAGAATTTTGAATTAAATTTGCAAAATAGCGGAATACCTAGGGAATGAGGATTTATCGTGCAAAAATATGGTATGGAACAATAACATGACTACTGTTTTACTGAAATTATTATCATTCTAATGGACAATTTTTATTTTCTTTTCTGATGGTGTTAAAGTTTCGAAATCCTGTTTCCACCAGAAATACATGCTTTAAGCTTCACTAAGTATAAAAAAATCGTTCTTAGCAAATGGTCTATGAGTGTACGTGTGTTGAGTGAACGAATAATTACAAAAAAATAATAATTTTTAAATAATACTTTCTACCTTGATTCTTGCAACTTGAACGTTAGATTTCATAATCTCCTGCATGTTTGAAGAGTTTGTAATAATCACAACCAACAAAATTACCATTTTATTACAGCGATATATACATTGTTTTTGTTTTAAATATCTGAAATTGGAATAGCAAACAATTAGCCATATTGAAGTCGTTACCAACTAAGGATGTTTGCTTCATAAACGATATGCCTATTAATTATATTTTTATTTTGTAATAGACTTTTCTATGCAATTAATTAGATGTTTTGGTTTAAAAAACAAAAATTTTTTTACCATATCTGGTAATAATTATTACCTTAACCATAATTTAGGCGTATCTGCTGAAATCCGAATAGACCGGCGCTGATAGGTTATACCACCCCGGGACAACGCACGCGCTCGTCGCCTGCCATTCTGATTCAACGTTTGTTAAAAGTAAAATTTTATGACAAAGTGGTAACTGCAGCAACTTTATTGATATTAAAACAGTTTGTATTATGTACCTTCTCTTACCTTCCAGTTGCGAGTCGGCAAGAAATCTGTATTTGCAAAGCCAGCCGCTAAATAACTTGGAATATCGTATGAAACAGATGAGCATCGCCGACTATATTAGACGACCAACCCATGAGGCTGAAAGTGATGCTATGCTAGAAACACTGTAAAAAGTCAAAAGGAAGGAGGTAGCCGGAACACAGCCACTAAATTTAGATCTCTATAATACGTCGACGTAAATAGAATATTAAATCAAGATCGAAACATAAGCCGAGATCCCCGTGGCTTTACGCTGGCTGCTTCATATTTTTTTTTTTTAACCTGAACAAGAGTGTATTTTAATATATTTCTATTTCATGTAGAAGTATGTGCTCTGATCCGAAAAGTCCTGGTTTTGAAAAAATATATTAAAAATTCAAGAGGAAAATTGTAGAAATTATAATAGAAATCGGAAGGAATCGACCAAATACAAATTAGAGGACATTGCAGCAGCAATAGTAAGGACACACTTTGGTCCGGGTGTGAAATGCACCCGAAATTTTAGGACCCTACAATGTTTAGGGGAAAGGACTGTTTCGTTAAAAGTGGAGATGGAGATGGTCCGCAAAGTACATCCTCATTTTACGGAAATTTATCTCACATATGGCCGAATTTGGGGAGTTAGAGAAAGAAGCTATGGAGGAAAGAGAAGGCAAGAAGGAAGGATGGTAGAGTAGGGGGAGATTCGCTTAATAGGGCAGTTGTAGCTAAGCTAAACTAGTGACAAGACGATGGTAATTGAAGTTGTGTAAAGTTGTTTAATTTTTTTTTAAGTTGTGAAAGTTGTACTTAAAGAACATTACTTTTATGATATCGTATTTTTGGATGTTTTCAAAAACGGAGCTCTTAGTAGTTTCTTCCAGCATTTATTAAAAGTTTTTACTTTTACAGTTTTACGTTCTTATTTTAAATATAAAGCTTCTTCATAGAATATTATACAGCCGAGCTAGCCCTAGTTTACGACCAGTCCGCAACAAGCAACTTGTTAACAACAAGTTAGATATCTCTCGCTACCTAACTTCTATATACTTGTTAAGCCCGTGCAGTTGTTGTGTTCCCTCATTATACACTGTTCTGTATATATTCTATTTTATTTCATCATAAAAGCCAACTCTAAATTCTCTCTCCTTCTCAGCAGTTTATAATGGAGTTGCTGAGGAGAGAATAATTAGACGTGAATCTACTGTTATAATAGGCTATTTGTTTACACTGATTGCACTGGACTGTAATGATTTAATAGAATAAAGGAGTAGAGTAGAGTTATGACAACGATGTATGTTGAAAACGATTTCTAGATCTCTCGCTGACTTATATACAACTCTGCCTGCTTAAGTGAGAGATACGAGAGAGATGTTTCGGAGAGAGAGACATTACTACTGGCGCATTGATACTTAAAGGTTATCAAAGTAAATTTTAGCAAGACCAGTGAATTTTAAAATCAAAATATCTAATTTGTCCGCATCTGACCAACCCGACAGGACACTATAACTATTGAGTTGATCGATGAAGCTGGAAATATCGCTATTGTGCGAACCGTCGAATATAAGTAGATTATTTATCATCTGGAGATTCCTGATATTTACAGGATTTGCCGTATTGCATTTATTTGAGAGGTGCGTGATCGCCTCATCGGCTGCCTTTTGCTGACCATCAATAGTATAAGTTGCCATATTCTTAATTTTCGATAAGCGTTCTTTCGAAACTAATAAATTACCCCCTATTGGGAGATAATATTTTTTGAGTTCTGTAATGATATCGGCTCTTTTCATAAATAAAAAAGTCGATGAGATTATAAATCTAAAAAGAATTAAGTTTAAAAAATGAAATATAAATTAGTAATAAAAATTAAATATGAAAAACTGAAAAAAATGACCTACCTTTATCTTCGAAAATGTTGAAGATGAAGCGGGATTCTCAAACGCTGCCACCAATACAATGGAGTTGATGAGGAGAGAAATAATGACACGTGATCTGAAGACACTGTTATAATATAGCTATTTGTTTACACTGACTGCACTGGACTAGACGTGTGAAGACTGTTATAATATACATATTTGAACTACTGCAAGGAGAATAGAGTAGAATTATGACACGATGCGATGTATGTTGTAAACTGATAGATTGATTGATTGATTTCTAGATCTCTCGCTGACTTATATACAGGTTCTCCTCACTCTAGCCTGCTTAAGTGAGAGAGTACGAGAGAGAGTCTGTTTTCTCTCGGTTGGGCTTGGCTCTCTCTCTTGCCTTTACAACTACCATACATGATTGTATTAAAAAAAAATAAGAGATAGTCGTGTGAGTGTTTCCACCAGATTTTTTTGTAGACGAAATACACATATATCTACACAATTACAACCTGCAATAATAAACATGTCAAGAATTCACTCACCGACTCTGCTCTACGTGGACTGGAAGTTCCGAAGAAGGATATTATTAGTGGCCATATAAATGTTTAATTAAATAATTATAATTCCAATTATTAACTTCATAACAGTATCATGCAAAATATCATTGTTGTCATAAATTATTTTAAAACTTATTTATATATTTGACGATTTGATTAACGAAATAATTTTGAATGGATAAGTAAATTCTGAAAATGCTAACAATTTTCCAGAGTGAAGATTTTTCTTGAACACAATAGTACAAGCAATTAGTAATATATCGCATTTTCATTGGTATCAAATATTCAATCTCTTTAAAAAGGCCTAAGAAATTTTATAGAATTTATGCAAAAAACATGCATGCAACATGACCAAATTTGAAGGAATTATAATTATTCTGAATTTATTTAAACCGAGCTCATTTTATTCTAAGACATTTATAGCAATGCTATTACGGAGAGGATCCAGAGTCAACATAAACATGGACCACTATAATTCCCCAGCCTACCTTTATTGCTGTAGGTTGGGATATGTAACAATCTCTTGCAGTTACATATCCTTCGATGTATTTGCTTCTTCCTCTTCATTACACTTGACACAGGACACAGTTTAATATATTATAGTCACAAAATTGTAAAACGCATTACTAGTCTGGGCGGAATTTGGAATATCCGTGGACTAAATTTTTTTAACGCACTAGTTATAATCATTTTTTTTATAATAAATTATACAAAGCACTCCCGTTAGCAACCACTCCCGCCTTACCTGTAAAATAATCAATAAATAGTTTAACACTGGTAAAATTTAATAACCATCATTGCCGAAGTTTCAGCGTAATAAGAATAAGAATTTTGAATTAAATTTGCAAAATAGCGGAATACCTAGGGAATGAGGATTTATCATGTGCAAAAATATGGTATGGAACAATAACATGACTACTGTTTTACTGAAATTATCATTCTAATGGACAATTTTTATTTTCTTTTCTGATGGAGTTAAAGTTTCGAAATCCTGTTTCCACCAGAAATACATGCTTTAAGCTTCACTAAGTATAAAAAAATCGTTCTTAGCAAATGGTCTATGAGTGTACGTGTGTTGAGTGAACGAATAATTACAAAAAAAATAATAATTTTTAAATAATACATTCTACCCTGATTCTTGCAACTAGAACGTTAGATTTCATAATCTCCTGCATGTTTGAATCCGACATTACTACTGGCGCATTGATACCTAAAGGTTATCAAAGTAAATTTTAGCAAGACCAGTGAATTTTAAAATCAAAACATCTAATTTGTCCGCATCTGACCAACCCGACAGGACACTATAACTATTGAGATGATCGATGAAGCTGGAAATATCGCTATTGTGCGAACCGTCGAATATAAGTAGATTATTTATCATCTGGAGATTCCTGATATTTACAGGATTTGCCGTATTGCATTTATTTGAGAGGTGCGTGATCGCCTCATCGGCTGCCTTTTGCTGACCATCAATAGTATAAGTTGCCATATTCTTAATTTTCGATAAGCGTTCTTTCGAAACTAATAAATTACCCCCTATTGGGAGATAATATTTTTTGAGTTCTGTAATGATATCGGCTCTTTTCATAAATAAAAAAGTCGATGAGATTATAAATCTAAAAAGAATTAAGTTTAAAAAATGAAATATAAATTAGTAATGAAAATTAAATATGAAAAACTGAAAAAAATGACTTACCTTATCTTCGAAAAAATGTTGAAGATGAAGCGGGATTGCGTCCAACGCTCGGCCACATTACAATGGAGTTTGATGAGGGGAGAAATAATGACACGTGATCTGAAGACACTGTTCATTTAAATAAGCTATTTGCTTTACACTGACTGCACTGGACTGAATGATTTAAATCGAATAAAGGAGTTAGAGTAGAATTTATGAACGATGGCTGGGATGGTGTAAAATGATAGATATTGATTGATCTTCTAGATCTCCGCATGATTATAGATATAGGTTCTCCTCCCTCTAGCACTGCTTAAGGAGGAGAGTACGAAGAGAGCTGTTTTTCTCTCGGTTGGCTTGGCTCTGCTCCTGCCTTGACAACTACATTCACATGATTGTATTAATCAAAAAAACATAAGAGATAGTGTTTGTGAGTGTTTCCACGCCACGATTTTGTTGTAGACGAAATTTACACATATATCTACACAAATGCAACCTGCAATAATAAACATGTTAAGAATTCGCTTACCGACTCTGCTCTACCTGGACTGGAAGTTCCGAAGAAGGATATTAATAGTGGCCATATAAATGTTTAATTAAATATTTATAATTCCAATTATTAAATTCATAACCTAGTATATGCAAATCTCATTGGTGGTCATACATTATATGTTAAAACTATTTATATATTTGACGATGCGATTAACGACAATAAGTTTGATCCCATGGATACAGTAATATTCTGAAAATGCTAACAAATTTTTGCCAGAGTGGAGATTTTTTTCATTGCACACACTAGTAAAAGCCCCAATTAGTAATACATCACATTTTCATTGTATCAAATATTCAATCTTTAAAAAGGCCTAAGTAATATCATAGAATTTATGCAGCAAACATGCATGCGAAATGACATAATTTGAAGGAATTATAATTATTCTGAATTTATTTAAACCGAGCTCATTTTATTTTAAAGGACATTCTATAGCAAAGGCTATTACGGAGTAGGGATCCCGAAGTCACAGCTAAACATGGACCACTATAATTCCCCAGCCTACCTTTATTGCTGTAGGTTGGGATATGTAACAATCTCTTGCAGTTACATATCCTTCGATGTATTTGCTTCTTCCTCTTCATTACACTTGACACAGGACACAGTTTAAAATATTATAGTCACAAAATTGTAAAACGCATTACTAGTCTGGGCGGAATTTGGAATATCCGTGGACTAAATTTTTTTAACGCACTAGTTATAATCATTTTTTTTTATAATAAATTATACAAAGCACTCCCGTTAGCAACCACTCCCGCCTTACCTGTAAAATAATCAATAAATCGTTTAACACTGGTAAAATTTAATAACCATCATTGCCGAAGTTTCAGCGTAATAAGAATAAGAATTTTGAATTAAATTTGCAAAATAGCGGAATACCTAGGGAATGAGGATTTATCATGTGCAAAAATATGGTATGGAACAATAACATGACTACTGTTTTACTGAAATTATCATTCTAATAGACAATTTTTATTTTCTTTTCTGAAGGAGTTAAAGTTTCGAAATCCTGTTTCCACCAGAAATACATGCTTTAAGCTTCACTAAGTATAAAAAAATCGTTCTTAGCAAATGGTCTATGAGTGTACGTGTGTTGAGTGAACGAATAATTACAAAAAAAATAATAATTTTTAAATAATACATTCTACCCTGATTCTTGCAACTTGAACGTTAGATTTCATAATCTCCTGCATGTTTGAATCCGACATTACTACTGGCGCATTGATACTTAAAGGTTATCAAAGTAAATTTTAGCAAGACCAGTGAATTTTAAAATCAAAACATCTAATTTGTCCGCATCTGACCAACCCGACAGGACACTATAACTATTGAGTTGATCGATGAAGCTGGAAATATCGCTATTGTGCGAACCGTCGAATATAGGTAGATTATTTATCATCTGGAGATTCCTGATATTTACAGGATTTGCCGTATTGCATTTATTTAAGAGGTGCGCGATCGCCTCATCGGCTGCCTTTTGCTGACCATCAATAGTATAAGTTGCCATATTCTTAATTTTCGATAAGCGTTCTTTCGAAACTAATAAATTACCCCCTATTGGGAGATAATATTTTTTGAGTTCTGTAATGATATCGGCTCTTTTCATAAATAAAAAAGTCGATAAGATTATAAATCTAAAAAGAATTAAGTTTAAAAAATGAAATATAAATTAGTAATGAAAATTAAATATGAAAAACTGAAAAAAATGACTTACCTTTATCTTCGAAAATGTTGAAGATGAAGCGGGATTCTCAAACGCTGCCACCAATACAATGGAGTTGATGAGGAGAGAAATAATGACACGTGATCTGAAGACACTGTTATAATATAGCTATTTGTTTACACTGACTGCACTGGACTGTAATGATTTAATAGAATAAAGGAGTAGAGTAGAATTATGACACGATGCGATGTATGTTGTAAACTGATAGATTGATTGATTGATTTCTAGATCTCTCGCTGACTTATATACAGGTTCTCCTCACTCTAGCCTGCTTAAGTGAGAGAGTACGAGAGAGAGTCTGTTTTCTCTCGGTTGGGCTTGGCTCTCTCTCTTGCCTTTACAACTACCATACATGATTGTATTAAAAAAAAATAAGAGATAGTCGTGTGAGTGTTTCCACCAGATTTTTTTGTAGACGAAATACACATATATCTACACAATTACAACCTGCAATAATAAACATGTCAAGAATTCACTCACCGACTCTGCTCTACGTGGACTGGAAGTTCCGAAGAAGGATATTAATAGTGGCCATATAAATGTTTAATTAAATAATTATAATTCCAATTATTAACTTCATAACAGTATCATGCAAAATATCATTGTTGTCATAAATTATTTTAAAACTTATTTATATATTTGACGATTTGATTAACGAAATAATTTTGAATGGATAAGTAAATTCTGAAAATGCTAACAATTTTCCAGAGTGAAGATTTTTCTTGAACACAATAGTACAAGCAATTAGTAATATATCGCATTTTCATTGGTATCAAATATTCAATCTTTAAAAAGGCCTAAGAAATTTTATAGAATTTATGCAGCAAACATGCATGCAACATGACCAAATTTGAAGGAATTATAATTATTCTGAATTTATTTAAACCGAGCTCATTTTATTCTAAGATATTTATAGCAATGCTATTACGGAGAGGATCCAGAGTCAACATAAACATGGACCACTATAATTCCCCAGCCTACCTTTATTGCTGTAGGTTGGGATATGTAACAATCTCTTGCAGTTACATATCCTTCGATGTATTTGCTTCTTCCTCTTCATTACACTTGACACAGGACACAGTTTAAAATATTATAGTCACAAAATTGTAAAACGCATTACTAGTCTGGGCGGAATTTGGAATATCCGTGGACTAAATTTTTTTAACGCACTAGTTATAATCATTTTTTTTTATAATAAATTATACAAAGCACTCCCGTTAGCAACCACTCCCGCCTTACCTGTAAAATAATCAATAAATAGTTTAACACTGGTAAAATTTAATAACCATCATTGCCGAAGTTTCAGCGTAATAAGAATAAGAATTTTGAATTAAATTTGCAAAATAGCGGAATACCTAGGGAATGAGGATTTATCATGTGCAAAAATATGGTATGGAACAATAACATGACTACTGTTTTACTGAAATTATTATCATTCTAATGGACAATTTTTATTTTCTTTTCTGATGGAGTTAAAGTTTCGAAATCCTGTTTCCACCAGAAATACATGCTTTAAGCTTCACTAAGTATAAAAAAATCGTTCTTAGCAAATGGTCTATGAGTGTACGTGTGTTGAGTGAACGAATAATTACAAAAAAAATAATAATTTTTAAATAATACATTCTACCCTGATTCTTGCAACTTGAACGTTAGATTTCATAATCTCCTGCATGTTTGAATCCGACATTACTACTGGCGCATTGATACTTAAAGGTTATCAAAGTAAATTTTAGCAAGACCAGTGAATTTTAAAATCAAAACATCTAATTTGTCCGCATCTGACCAACCCGACAGGACACTATAACTATTGAGTTGATCGATGAAGCTGGAAATATCGCTATTGTGCGAACCGTCGAATATAAGTAGATTATTTATCATCTGGAGATTCCTGATATTTACAGGATTTGCCGTATTGCATTTATTTAAGAGGTGCGTGATCGCCTCATCGGCTGCCTTTTGCTGACCATCAATAGTATAAGTTGCCATATTCTTAATTTTCGATAAGCGTTCTTTCGAAACTAATAAATTACCCCCTATTGGGAGATAATATTTTTTGAGTTCTGTAATGATATCGGCTCTTTTCATAAATAAAAAAGTCGATGAGATTATAAATCTAAAAAGAATTAAGTTTAAAAAATGAAATATAAATTAGTAATAAAAATTAAATATGAAAAACTGAAAAAAATGACCTACCTTTATCTTCGAAAATGTTGAAGATGAAGCGGGATTCTCAAACGCTGCCACCAATACAATGGAGTTGATGAGGAGAGAAATAATGACACGTGATCTGAAGACACTGTTATAATATAGCTATTTGTTTACACTGACTGCACTGGACTGTAATGATTTAATAGAATAAAGGAGTAGAGTAGAATTATGACACGATGCGATGTATGTTGTAAACTGATAGATTGATTGATTGATTTCTAGATCTCTCGCTGACTTATATACAGGTTCTCCTCACTCTAGCCTGCTTAAGTGAGAGAGTACGAGAGAGAGTCTGTTTTCTCTCGGTTGGGCTTGGCTCTCTCTCTTGCCTTTACAACTACCATACATGATTGTATTAAAAAAAAATAAGAGATAGTCGTGTGAGTGTTTCCACCAGATTTTTTTGTAGACGAAATACACATATATCTACACAATTACAACCTGCAATAATAAACATGTCAAGAATTCACTCACCGACTCTGCTCTACGTGGACTGGAAGTTCCGAAGAAGGATATTAATAGTGGCCATATAAATGTTTAATTAAATAATTATAATTCCAATTATTAACTTCATAACAGTATCATGCAAAATATCATTGTTGTCATAAATTATTTTAAAACTTATTTATATATTTGACGATTTGATTAACGAAATAATTTTGAATGGATAAGTAAATTCTGAAAATGCTAACAATTTTCCAGAGTGAAGATTTTTCTTGAACACAATAGTACAAGCAATTAGTAATATATCGCATTTTCATTGGTATCAAATATTCAATCTTTAAAAAGGCCTAAGAAATTTTATAGAATTTATGCAGCAAACATGCATGCAACATGACCAAATTTGAAGGAATTATAATTATTCTGAATTTATTTAAACCGAGCTCATTTTATTCTAAGATATTTATAGCAATGCTATTACGGAGAGGATCCAGAGTCAACATAAACATGGACCACTATAATTCCCCAGCCTACCTTTATTGCTGTAGGTTGGGATATGTAACAATCTCTTGCAGTTACATATCCTTCGATGTATTTGCTTCTTCCTCTTCATTACACTTGACACAGGACACAGTTTAAAATATTATAGTCACAAAATTGTAAAACGCATTACTAGTCTGGGCGGAATTTGGAATATCCGTGGACTAAATTTTTTTAACGCACTAGTTATAATCATTTTTTTTTATAATAAATTATACAAAGCACTCCCGTTAGCAACCACTCCCGCCTTAACTGTAAAATAATCAATAAATAGTTTAACACTGGTAAAATTTAATAACCATCATTGCCGAAGTTTCAGCGTAATAAGAATAAGAATTTTGAATTAAATTTGCAAAATAGCGGAATACCTAGGGAATGAGGATTTATCATGTGCAAAAATATGGTATGGAACAATAACATGACTACTGTTTTACTGAAATTATTATCATTCTAATGGACAATTTTTATTTTCTTTTCTGATGGTGTTAAAGTTTCGAAATCCTGTTTCCACCAGAAATACATGCTTTAAGCTTCACTAAGTATAAAAAAATCGTTCTTAGCAAATGGTCTATGAGTGTACGTGTGTTGAGTGAACGAATAATTACAAAAAAAATAATAATTTTTAAATAATACATTCTACCCTGATTCTTGCAACTTGAACGTTAGATTTCATAATCTCCTGCATGTTTGAATCCGACATTACTACTGGCGCATTGATACTTAAAGGTTATCAAAGTAAATTTTAGCAAGACCAGTGAATTTTAAAATCAAAACATCTAATTTGTCCGCATCTGACCAACCCGACAGGACACTATAACTATTGAGTTGATCGATGAAGCTGGAAATATCGCTATTGTGCGAACCGTCGAATATAAGGTAGATTATTTATCATCTGGAGATTCCTGATATTTACAGGATTTGCCGTATTGCATTTATTTAAGAGGTGCGCGATCGCCTCATCGGCTGCCTTTTGCTGACCATCAATAGTATAAGTTGCCATATTCTTAATTTTCGATAAGCGTTCTTTCGAAACTAATAAATTACCCCCTATTGGGAGATAATATTTTTTGAGTTCTGTAATGATATCGGCTCTTTTCATAAATAAAAAAGTCGATGAGATTATAAATCTAAAAAGAATTAAGTTTAAAAAATGAAATATAAATTAGTAATGAAAATTAAATATGAAAAACTGAAAAAAATGACTTACCTTTATCTTCGAAAATGTTGAAGATGAAGCGGGATTCTCAAACGCTGCCACCAATACAATGGAGTTGATGAGGAGAGAAATAATTACACGTGATCTGAAGACACTGTTATAATATAGCTATTTGTTTACACTGACTGCACTGGACTGTAATGATTTAATAGAATAAAGGAGTAGAGTAGAATTATGACACGATGCGATGTATGTTGTAAACTGATAGATTGATTGATTGATTTCTAGATCTCTCGCTGACTTATATACAGGTTCTCCTCACTCTAGCCTGCTTAAGTGAGAGAGTACGAGAGAGAGTCTGTTTTCTCTCGGTTGGGCTTGGCTCTCTCTCTTGCCTTTACAACTACCATACATGATTGTATTAAAAAAAAATAAGAGATAGTCGTGTGAGTGTTTCCACCAGATTTTTTTGTAGACGAAATACACATATATCTACACAATTACAACCTGCAATAATAAACATGTCAAGAATTCACTCACCGACTCTGCTCTACGTGGACTGGAAGTTCCGAAGAAGGATATTAATAGTGGCCATATAAATGTTTAATTAAATAATTATAATTCCAATTATTAACTTCATAACAGTATCATGCAAAATATCATTGTTGTCATAAATTATTTTAAAACTTATTTATATATTTGACGATTTGATTAACGAAATAATTTTGAATGGATAAGTAAATTCTGAAAATGCTAACAATTTTCCAGAGTGAAGATTTTTCTTGAACACAATAGTACAAGCAATTAGTAATATATCGCATTTTCATTGGTATCAAATATTCAATCTTTAAAAAGGCCTAAGAAATTTTATAGAATTTATGCAGCAAACATGCATGCAACATGACCAAATTTGAAGGAATTATAATTATTCTGAATTTATTTAAACCGAGCTCATTTTATTCTAAGATATTTATAGCAATGCTATTACGGAGAGGATCCAGAGTCAACATAAACATGGACCACTATAATTCCCCAGCCTACCTTTATTGCTGTAGGTTGGGATATGTAACAATCTCTTGCAGTTACATATCCTTCGATGTATTTGCTTCTTCCTCTTCATTACACTTGACACAGGACACAGTTTAAAATATTATAGTCACAAAATTGTAAAACGCATTACTAGTCTGGGCGGAATTTGGAATATCCGTGGACTAAATTTTTTTAACGCACTAGTTATAATCATTTTTTTTTATAATAAATTATACAAAGCACTCCCGTTAGCAACCACTCCCGCCTTACCTGTAAAATAATCAATAAATAGTTTAACACTGGTAAAATTTAATAACCATCATTGCCGAAGTTTCAGCGTAATAAGAATAAGAATTTTGAATTAAATTTGCAAAATAGCGGAATACCTAGGGAATGAGGATTTATCATGTGCAAAAATATGGTATGGAACAATAACATGACTACTGTTTTACTGAAATTATTATCATTCTAATGGACAATTTTTATTTTCTTTTCTGATGGTGTTAAAGTTTCGAAATCCTGTTTCCACCAGAAATACATGCTTTAAGCTTCACTAAGTATAAAAAAATCGTTCTTAGCAAATGGTCTATGAGTGTACGTGTGTTGAGTGAACGAATAATTACAAAAAAATAATAATTTTTAAATAATACTTTCTACCTTGATTCTTGCAACTTGAACGTTAGATTTCATAATCTCCTGCATGTTTGAAGAATTGGTAATAATCATAACAAACAAATTTACCATTTTAATACAGCGATATATTCATTGTTTTTGTTTTAAATATCTAAAATTGGGACTCACCAACAACCAACTCATCAACATCTAAAGTAAGCAAAAAGTTTATTCTTAAACCTGCTACACTCCTTGCACCTAGCATGGCCAAGGTTAATTACAAAATCGCGAAAGAAGACTACGACCACATTCCCCACTTTGATGGGAACCCTTCGGAAGGAGCTTTCTTTTGTGAATTAGTAGAAAACGCCTACGTAGTAGTATGTGCAGAGAACATCGAGGAAGTGAGACTATAAAAAAAGACTAAAAATATGAATTACTATTAAATGAGAAGAAAACTCAAAGCTTAATATTTAGCGTGATTGAGAAGAAAAAAGAAGAAACTATAGCATTTCTGGGTGTCACAGTAGACTGCAGGCTCAAGATTACTTGGGAAAGTCATGTACATACCTTGAGTAACCAGTTATCAAAAATAATTTTTTTATTGAGAAAACTGCGTGAAGAAGTTCCTGCTGAGGTTATAAAGACTGTCTACTATGGTCTATCACTCCAGAATAGTATATGGTATTGAGCTATGGGATGGAATCTCCGAAGCTTCCATTGCATTTATACTTCAGAAGAGAGCTATTAGAACAATTATGAAGAAGAGAGCTCGAGTCAGCTGCAGGCCTCTCTTCAAAGAATTAAATATAATGACGCTACCCTCGGTATTCATTTTGAAACAAGCACTGAAAAGTATAAGAAAAATGAGCCTTCAATTGAAACTAGAGGTGATAAGCATAATCACGATCTACGTAATAAAGATAATATATGCATACCTTACAAACGACTAGTGATGTCTAATCAACTTTGCAGTGTTATGTCGGCGAGAGTATTTAATAAAATTCCCTTAGGTGTAAGACGGTTAAGTGAGAATCACTTCAAACGAACCATCACCCGTTTCTTGATGAGGAATTGTTTTTATGACATAAAAGAATTTATAAATGCAGAGTGGAGTGATGAACATTTAAAACAAGACTAAAAGTTTTAATATATAATATAAGGTTAGTTTTAGAAAGAATCTCTCATTGATTTTGTAACCGAATTCAGGAAATGCGCAATCTAATATACATTAGACTTAAGCTAGATGGGTATCGGCAGATACCTTTAAAGGAATGATTGCACGCGTAGACAAAGAAATCATTTTCCATATTTATAAATGTTTCCCCTCTAATCTAAGCAATCACATTATGATTTTCGAGCCAAAACATTAGACCAAGTTAGAAGTATTATATACAATAAATGCCCTTTATATTACAAACAACACAACCTCACAGGCCTAACCAAGCTCAAAAAAAAACAAAATCATTATAATCATGTCACAAGAAAACAAAGTAATCAACCCTACAGACCCACACTACAACTATTTTCCTACCTACAACTATCCCCTAATTACAATTATCAACCTCCTAATCACAATTACCAGCCCCCTAATTACAATTATCAGCCCCCTAGTTACAATTAGCAGCCTCCAAATCCGAGGAATTTTGAACGAAAACCTCGATATAGTTTGCAAACCAAGCCATGCATCCCACAGACAAGATCCCGAACGAAAACCTCAATATAGTTTGCAAACCAAGCCATACATCCCACAGACAAGATCCCAACGACCCCAATCATCCTTTTAATAAACCTAGATTCAATGCCCAACATATTCTCACAAAACACAGTGTGCATGAGGATAGTGGGTAAACCCAGACCCAAAGACTTCACTTAATTGAATATCTATCCGTACGAAAGACATGTTAATTGTAAAGACCAAGTTCGTCATCTATAATGAGTAACCAGGTTTCACTTAAAAAAGGTCAAGTCAAAATAATGGCATGGAGAATTGGTAATATTCTTACCAAATAAAGGCTTTATCCTGTTTAATAAATAATTTACAAATATTAGTGTTCAAATGCGCCAATCAATAATTTCAGCAAAATTAAATTTTGTAAGTAACTTACTAAATTGAAGTTATAGGATGTGGTCAATTGAGGATTTACGAGTGACTAATTTTTTTTTAATTTTTTTTTTTGTAATCAGTCATATAAAATTATATTTCTGTTTTGTTTTCAAATCGCAGTGTTATATAATACATTTACATTTTATAGTATTATTAAGTAATACCAAACGTTGAAAGAAAACTAAGACAAATAGTTCTAAAAATGTTCATTATGTTTAACTATGATAGACATCATGGTTTCTGTTTACAAATTTAAACAGAAAATTAAAGAAAACGGACAAATAAAGCCTCCAATCCTCCAATAGTAATCGGATTTTTTAAAATTAAATTATATCCTAGAATAGTGGGGAGGATAATTTCTCACAGTTACTGAACCTAGTGTTTGTGTTACATTGCGTTTTATTGAACAAGTGTTTTTTTTTTTATGATTCTTTTTTGTCAATAAGTTCAATCGAAATTCTTAAATATATATAATAATTATGTGCAACTTGATACAGTGATCAAAGTGAATAATAGTGGATAATAGTGAATAAGTGAATAATTTGGCCGTTGTTAATAAAACAAGCAAAATATTGGCAAGGGCCTGGCCCAACCAACGCTTGTTTCAATTAGTGATCATTCTTTTATCTGACAAAATCAACAGCGATAAAGTAAAAACTTAAGGATTGTACAATTTTTATTAATTTAAAATAGAAACATTAATTTTTAAATAATACATTCTACCTTGATTCTTGCCACTTGAAGGTTAGATTTCATAATCTCCTGCATGTTTGAAGAATTTGTAATAATCACAACAAACAAATTTACCATTTTAATACAGCGATATATTCATTGTTTTTGTTTTAAATATCTAAAATTGGAAAAGCAAACAATTAGGCATTTAGAAGTCGTTATCAACTTAGGAAGTTTGCTTGATAAAAGTGCATTTTTATTTTGTAATAGACTTTTCTAAGTAAATAATATGAATGTTGCGGTGTTTAAAAAAGAAAAATTACATCGTGAAATAAGGGATTTCATAATCGAAGGTTAGTAAGAAATTCTTTTAAGAGCTAGATCATGACTTATGCTTATATTTAAAATCATATAAATTACACGTGAAGTCATTCTATCAAAAAAAAATAAAATAAAATAAAAGGGAAAAGAAGGAAATCCTGTAGAATGGGATGAAATAACAAGATCATAAAAAACTGAATTATCTTCATTGGGAGCAAGCATCAATCTTTGTACAAATGGCAGGTATGTGATTTTTAATTAATTTTTAGTCATAAATTCTTCAATAATTTCTAATTGGTAAAACATTTGCATAGAATTACTTTTATAGGTTATACTTCACAAATTATGACCATATTTACTACAGTAATCAGGGCCGGGCAACATACATCAGAGCTCGGAGGCAAAAATATTTTCAGAGCCCCTTAAAAAAAAAAAAAAAAAAAAGTTAAATAAAAAAATAAAATTACTTTATACCTATTGATCTGGCTGTGATTTAAGTTAACTGCAAAAAACATCATACATTATGCATAAAAGTATCATAGAGACTAAATTAAAAAAAAAATTAAAATACAGAAATCATCTAATATTTCCTGTTAAAATTTACTCAGCACATTACGAAATAAGTTTAACTCCGGGAAATTAATACATAATTAAATAAACAATAAATTGAATTTGAAAAAAAAAGGCTTTTACAAAAATTATTTTAAATGTCAGTGCTCGTTCACAAAAACAATAAACTGTAATTAAAAAAATGATCTTCATATTAAAAGTTCTTTGTCTATGTGAGTTAGACTGCTCCTTTCTGTACTGTACAGTTTCTACAGCCTATTTTTCAATAATTTTGTTGAAAGTCAATGACTTCAGCTTATCAACGTATTGTTTAAACAGCTGAAAAATACTATCTAAAACTTTTTAATTTATGCAAAACTTTTTCCCCCCTGGAAGGTAGATTTAACAAAGAATGTATCAAGTACCAGTAGCAAACGACATAAATGGAATAAATTAGAAAAATTTAAATTTCAGAACAACCCACCACAAATTGTAAGCATTCAACGTGAATACCTAACAAAGACTTTTTCTAGCAGTCTATGTTCATTTGTCAAAGAAAAAATGGCTTCCTTTCGTGTGCCGGTCATATCGTAGAAATATTTTTATTATTTTTTGTATAACGTCAAGTAATTTGAAATTTTATTCGTTTTTCTTCATAGGGAAAACGAATTCTTTTTTTTTTTTTTGATGAAAAAGAAAAGTCAATACATTTTTCCACTGGAAGATTCTTATTTAAGTAATAATATGATATTTTAGTTCTATGGTCTTACTTTACAATTTTGATATTTTAATTTCGTAGCTTTTATTTGCCATTTTATAATGTAATATAATTATGTTTTATGTTAATGTTAAAAGTTGAAGTATCTACTATTTAATTATTCTGTTATTCCATCACTTATTGGATTCCATGATGTACATTTATTTCCAAATTTGTTAAAAACTTTTTTATATTATTTTGTTTACGCTTATGTCTGTCTGCTTTTCTGGGGCCCTTAGGACTAGTATCTGGAGCCCGGGTGTATGATACTAATTTCATCATATCTCAAAATAAAATATTGATCGACCATCGATTAAAATTATTTTTTTGACATTAAAAATATAGAAATAATACTTACTCTTTAAGCCGTATTATATTTTATGAAACATGAGAAAGTAGGCAACTAAAAAAAAAATTCCTTGTCATAATCACGCCATATTGGATTAGTGGATTTCAGTTGACGTAATTATTCCTTTAATTTTCTTTGAAATCAGCATTTGAAATTTTAAAAACTCTTATAAATCCATTTTTTTATTTTATTATAATAGATTAAAATACTATTTTTCTGAGGGGATTACTGTTAAATAGTAAGTTTGAATTGAATTTCTTTTTACATGAAAAATCTTATAAATCCATTTGACCTAATTTATTTTATTCAGTTAAATCAACCATAAAAAAATTAGAATTTTTAATACTGTTTGCTTAATAATTTGTGAAATGAATATAAATTAAATTATAAATAACTATTAATTTACCCAAAGTGTGATGTTAATTTTACTTACATATAAACTGGTGTTCACTAGAGCAGATCCAACGAAGGAAAGAAAGAGGACGTGGCCAAGGCGTACCCAATGAGTCTTTGATCCTGAATACTTCCGTGCTATTATATAGTTGATATAATTTTGGCGAAAAAAGTTATAAAATTCATATTTTAATTTATCTTTTTTCCTTTTAAATTATTCCGTAATTAAATTAATAATTCAATATATTTTTTATTTAAAATTGTCATAAATTACCGCCGCGATATTATATTTAAAAAAAATTCACAGAAATAATATAAAATTATTTTAATAATTTATTAATCTTTTTTAAATTGATTTTTAATGTAAATTAGAATTTGATTAGAAAAATAAAATTTTGGAATTTTATTAAATTAATATATAATTTTTTCCCAAGTTCTGAACCATTTTTTAATAATACGCCATTTTTTTTTGGATTCTCCAGTTATAAAATATTTTTTTAAATAATTTAATTTCCTGGGAAATAGATCTTAATAATTGTATGAAAAATATTGTTTAATTATTGCAAAATTATTATTTAAATAGTTTTTCGAAATAAAATATAATAAACGCATTAAAATCCTGGAATGGTGATACTGAACCAAATACGATGAGAATTTTTTATCTAATTAAACAACATCCTACAGCATGAAGTTAATTTATATACATAACTGTTAACAGGTATTTTTATATGCTCCCGAATTTTTAGCATTTGCATGAAGTTTATGAGGAGCAGTTTCAGTTTATTTTTGCTTTGGTGAATCATTTTTGTGTTTGTAGACAAAATCTTATTACTGACAAAAATTAAATTTATTGAGTGATTGATTGTAAATAAAAGATGTAAAAAAGTGCTACAAGTGTTTTTCAGTAACCTTCGTTTAGGTTGTCTTTGCTTTCTTAAATCTATTAATATTTTTTCTCTTTCAAGTTGCATGTATTAAGAGAATCTATTTTTCTATTTTATTAGAAAGTATTTTAGTCATTCATTAGTGTCTTCTCCATTTCACCACAAGAGAAAATTCTTTTTTTAACAAGAAATTTATCTTTCTATCTTGCAATTTAGTATCCCTAGCATCTTTACGCATATATTAAGTTATCAGGCTTTTGTTGTTTTTAAAACTGTTTCCTGAATATCCACTCAGTTCATATCTGGGCTATTAGTTCTCCTGAGTTTTTTTATTCAGGTAACAGACAATCTAGCTTTGAAGTGTGTGAGATGACAGGTGCTGAGTTGGAAGTGGGAAGGATGTCCAATGAATTTGCTACTACCACCAATGACCCTCCAACATAGCAACGATGGCTCCAGGCGGGTTCGCCCAGGTCCTTTTGCGCTCATCGCTGCGACCCTTTCACTTGTCAAGACATAATATTAGTTTAAAATAAGCCATAAAATTAACAACATTGCAGTTTTCAAAGACTACAAGATTAATTTACACACAGCCTATTCAGCCACCTTTATCATTCAGAATGTAGGCACGTCGCTATAACGTCATCCATTTTTCAGGGCTAGTTGCTTCAAATAAACAAAATTCTTGATTCTAGACTCGTCTCACTTGCCACTAAACAGGATATTCAAGTGCTTAAGGAAGATAAAAGTCTGATAAAAGATAATAAGGAAGATTCTAGACTGAAGGAGGATAATCGGGTACTGCATGCTGAAATTGATTCTCTTAAAGCTGTAACGCTTAAACATGTAAAGGTTCTTGAAGAATTAGATTTTAAAACTCGGCTTTGCAAACGAATTTTTAAGGGCTTAAATACAGCTTTGATGATGACTTTCAAAATTGGAATGAATTTTGTACCCTGGCCCTTTCAGAGAATACACTTTTTAGGGAATTTGTCTTTCCACTAGGCCCCACAGATCGCTCTAATAACCCTTCATGTCACTTTTTATCATTATCAAGACAGGTTGGAAAATTTAAAGGCTTCTACATTACTAAAAATATACAGGATTGTTCATATACCAAGACTGTTGTTCATATGAGAAAAAAGAGAATCAAGCTTCTCTTGTTTAGAAAACACATTATGATATTTTATGATATATTATTTATTTGCCTGTATACATAAGGTATAATATAATAGGCAAGTCAAAAAAATAACCTATTCTAATATAAGACACCACTTACAAAAATGTACGGCTGTGATCACTGACAATGAACTTTATACCAATAATAACAAACAAAACTCACTAGTATACTTTACTTATAATTCAGTTTATTTTAAAAACTTCTACCGTCTAGTTCTGTTCCACAAACTCCTTTATGACATAAAAACATTTTTTTATTAAAAAGTGGTTTATAATTTTCTTTAAATTGGAGGTAACCCATCTGCCTTATTTCTTTTGGAATTTTATCATATATACCCTCGCGGACATAATGCTTGAAATTACTGAGGATTTTGTCAGTCTTTTTGAAGGTAAGTTTATATCAGTATTGTTATATATGTTATAATAGTGTCCTTATTTCTATTATTTTTTGTTGTAGAGCGAGCTTGTAGATGTACGTATAGTGATGTTAATGTCATGATGTTTAGTGCCGGAAATAATGGCCTACAGCTTCTCCAGTCTTTTTAAACATCATAAATTTCACTGCTCTTTTCTGTGGTTTGAAAATACTCGAGGCGTTAGATGAAACCACCCACAGTTCAATACCATTCTGGAGTGAAATAATCCGAAATAGGCTGGTCTCATTACTTCTGGTAGAACTTATTCTCTCAACTTACTCAGAAGGTAAGTTATCTGAGATGGCTGACTGCTCAGTTGCTGCACATGTTCTTTCCAAGATAGAGTGCCGTCTAGCAATATACCAAGAAATACTCTTCTTCAAGCTAAAAATTTTGTTCTTTAGTCTAAAATTTAACCATTTTTTGATACAAGATACATTTCTATCTGTTTCTTTCATTGCCTCATCAGTATTTCTCCCATTGGCAACTAGTGTTGTATCATCAGCGTACAATATGCATTTTTTGGAAATATTATCCCAACACATTAATACATAATAAGAAAAACAATGGCCCTAAAACAATTTTGGATTTGGATTTTTATACTTTCTTCATTTTTACAGGTTTACTTTCATCTGAAGCTTATTGTGATAGGTGACTGCAATGTCAGGCTGCCCTCCTCACAGACTTTTCCTAGGGATTTGCTGATTGACAGGCTTCAGTGTAAAGCTCAGAGAGTGTGCAAGGATTAAGGTATTAGATTCCAGAGATAAATAATCTTGTTATAATATGACTTAAAAGTTTTAAATGGCCGTTTTTCCTCGGATTTTGAAGCTGGTTTAACCTGTTGTTGGCAAGATGGGGTGCTTAGTGAATGATATTTGTTGTATTTCTCTTGATTCCATTTCTTTAATTAGCAACTTCAAATTATTATCTGAACTCTTTACCGATAACCTCCCTACCTCCCTTTGTCTAACTTCTGGTTCCTATTCCCTTAAAAAAAAATTTACCCTTGATTAGTTTGGAGAACTGACTACACCGAAATTTACTAAACCAGATTAGAACATCTCTCAAAATCTGTTACTCCATCATTTTGTAACTCTCAAGACCATTCAGATATCAGAGATTATCCGTGGTAGCCTGCTTCATTTTGTGGTCTAATTGAGGGTATAAACTGAATTTGCTCTGTGCAAGTCTGTGTTATCATACTGTCTGACCAACGCATCTTGAAGATGGGCGATCGCCCGAAACCGGTCGATGACCACAAAAGAAGCAGGCTACCAGGAGAAAATGTCTCTGATGCTTTCCAGCTCTGCGGAACCAACCACCACAACAACCATTCAGATTATCTGGTTAATAGCATTAAATCGGCATATTCCCTGTTAAACTCTTATTCATATATCAGAGAAGTTCAAAACCAACCTTGGTTCGATTTTTACTGCCTTCAGGCTAGGGAGGAAATCCGTGAATTTGTTAAATATGTTTTGGAAAAAAACATGCTCTCGGATATTGTCAGACATACTTATTTAGAGGCAATTAATATATTAAAATGCTTTATCAGGAAAAGAAATAACTTTTCTTTGTTTCGGCAGTAAATCAATTTAGACAGGTTAAGCTTTCAAAGGGTTTTTGGCGTTTAGTGAATCGCTTTAAGAGGAAAAATGTCATCTCTGTATCAACGACATTTCAGTTAGTTCCTGGGTATAATTTTCAAAATCTCCTTCTCTTGGAAACACATTTTCCAGAACCTTTCAATTGCTCTAACCTTCTTTTTCTCATAATGAATTATTTCCCATTATTTCTAAATTAAAAAGCAATAAAGCTCCAGGAGATGACATAACATGAATTTTTCAAAAACGCTCCTTCCAATTTTACCGATTAACTACTTTGATTTTATAATTTTATTTTTGAATTATATTCTATTTCTTACAGAATCCCTTTGATCAATTATGTTGCCTTTGTTTAAAAAAGGGGACATTAATGATATTAATAATTACAGAGGTAATTCGTGTTTAGATGCGATAGCAAGTATTTTTTCAGCCATGCTCTTTCGACGAATCGAAACCTTTGACCTCGAAAATGATCTTTTAAGTGAAAGTCAAGCAGGTTACTCTACTGGATGCTACCCTACTGTTGATCATTTTCTCACTTTTATGAATATTATTAATCTTTAACTTCTAAGAAGACATCAAAAAGGTTTTTTGCTTTTTGGTGGACCTTAAGGTTACCTGCAACAATATTGTAGAGAGAGCTAAACTATATAATCTTGGTTTTCTTCTAAAATGATTTCTATCCTCAAAGCTCTTTTTTTTTAAAAAAAAAAACAGTCTGCGGGAGAGGTGGTGACACAATCTCTGAATTTTTGAAATCTTTAGGTGCGTAAAGCAGGGCCACCTTTACTTATTATTTTTCTTTTACTTATACTTGTTGCTAAGTGTAATATATAATATTATGATTAAATAAAGTCTTATTATTGTATTTTCTATACAATTGGATAAGTTTTTATAATAATTGATCTATAACTGATGAATAATACTTTAAATGAGTATCTTTTCAATGCTAGGTTTTATTACTGAACTATCCTTTTTTACAGACATGGAAACCTTTTATTCAGCAGTTTATAATTACAGGGTGTATTAAAGGAGGGTGAGCATCAAAGTTATTTTACACATATTGACCCCAACAAATAAAAAGGAGAGAGTTGATGCTGTTGATTGCTGAACCAGGAAAAAGTCCCCATTTATTTAATGAGTAGTTTTCTGAAAAAATATATTGTTGAAGTGATCTCATTTAAAAAAATATATGTTCTCTTTTGAGTATAAATCGCATACACTGAAAGACCGTTGAGTTGCAATCACATTTCCAGGAATGCAGTTTTAATGAGGGACTGAGACAATCTCGGCTGGCTGAGAAGCGTATTTTTCTTTGTATTGTAATGTTTCTTATAGAAAGCAGTTACATTCCAAATAGTTACAAGATCTGGAAAGGTAGTAAATACTGCAATAAGGTTTCTCCAGACAGATGAGAAACAGAAAAATTAAGGGGAAGGAAAGGACATATGGACATTTGTAAAGTATGTGTGCACTAATTGTTGTTGAAGATAGTAAAATTTATATTTTCTTATTATTTTGAATTGATATATCAGTATCGATATGTAAATGTAAGTCCTACTCTGTCGATTAAAAGCTACGGCTGCAATGGCAAATTCTGTATTGTCGTTCTAGATTAGAATAAAAAACTCGGGTGGGTTAGGCCCTGGCACCTCAGCCATTCGTAGGGTTATTGTGCCACTCCCGATGGTCAGTATACGCGCTTTCACCACTTGATCTTTTTTTATAGGCTTTTATCACTAGATTTTTTTTGCATTACTATCTCCCCAAGTCGCAGTGTACTTAAGGTTTCACATCGCTATTTAGTTATTACTACGCAATCAAATAACAGGTGTTAAGCCGTCTCCTCCTCCTCCTGACCGTCTGCACAAGCGTTCCGAGCTTATTAGCCCCATCTTGTACAGATATTTCCTGAACCTACCGTGACCTGTAAGTATCACCGTGACTACTTACAGAACTGAGTGTTCGCCCCGTTACTTGCCAATTGAGCAGTTGTCATTGTTACTTTAAGTCTAGCACAGGTTGTACAATGTATCTGAATTTTAAATTCAAGTATTGTCATAGTCTGTACAGTTCTTTAATTAGTCTTTCAGTTTACTGTACCGAATTTTGAAAGTTAAAGTTGCAAGTTTAGAAACAAGTCATAGAATATTCAGATTTTGTTATATCATTGTCATTGTTGAAAAAATTGACGAGCAATCCTAGTTTATGTAGTTAAGTCTATATTTAGATGAATTATAGGGGTCATAGGAGTATAGATAGATAGATTAAAAAAGAGGGGGTTGAGCTCCATTCCATCGCGACCTAAAGTAGGAGGTTTATTGTGGATCCTCAACGGTTATAGTACGCCCTTCAGCTTCCCCCTTCTAAGCAGGCCTAGCAAAGCTGAAAGCGGTTTCGTCATGAAGCTCAAGGCTTCGAGATTACCCACTTCCAACTGAAGAAACCTTGTCCTCATCAGGCCAGCACACTCACAGAGAATTGGTTCTTCCTGAGCTTAACAGAATCGCCACATCGCGTTGTCTGTAAGTGGTAAGTGGGCATGTGCCTATTCATCCTGCAATGGCCTAGGGAGATAGATGCCTTTGTGCGTCTCTGCCTATGTTAATCCTCAAGTCAACCCGCCTCCATGTGGCGTGACCTGAGCACCTTGCCTGCTCGGAGTGGGCAAGGTGACTGATGGGACGCTTAAAGGTCAGTGGTATCCTCCACTGGTCCCCTCATTCCCATAAACCATCCTTGCTCCTTCCCACGTAACCATCTTTCTACTCAAGACAACTCGATTTTGAAAATTTGACATCATCGCAGAATAGCATTAATAAGAAAGGATATTAAATTAAAAAAGTAATAAATATCTTTAGTGTATTCTAAAGAAGTGTGTCCAACATAATATGATACGTCTCTAGCAGCCATTAGTGTAGCAGACTATTTATAAACATGGAATTTATTGTGTTCAGAGATGAATTTGCCCAAAGCTTTGAAATAATTTTTCAAAGCACCACTGCTTAAATGTTTTCACATAATGTTATTTTTTGCTGTCAACATAGTTGACGCTGATGGATTTTTTTAAAGCTATTTATTTTACTTTTTTTTTTTTTTTAAATTTTCTTTCATGAAGTGTTGATGAATTATTTACAATTTTCCATTTAATATAAATGAGAAAATTTTAATGGTGAGCTTAGATTTAATTACTCTATTATCTCAATGATAAACTGCATTATTTCAGCTTTTAGTAATTTGTACAGCTTCAGATTAATTTGCCATCATACTAATTGATTTAGAACTTGACTTTAATTCCAATCCACCAATTCATCAATTAATGCCCCACTTTAGGGGAAGTTTCTACAAAACAATTTTGTCGTGATTGTATTGGCCCAGACATCTCTTACTTCGGGAATTTCTTAATGATCAGAATTTAAATGGTATTTCCGGTTATCGGACCAAATTGTTATTATCGGAACTCATTGGTAGGTACTACCACAGGAAAAAAAATCTAACAATAACTTAATAGTCTTTAAAATCAATTTGTCCAGTAAATATGTCCAATGAAATTTGTTTATATCTGTGCATTAGACAATTCCAAGTTTAAGAAAAGCGTCAGAGTCGTTTAGGAGAAAATTCCAAATTGTTATACAGATAGTAGGATATATGTGTGTATCAGTTTTTGTGTAGTACATTGACTTGATGTTCCGTTTGATGATACCAACCAGCTCATCTGACAGGAAGGTTTCGTGTCAAAATCCAACGGCCTACATTACTACTACTTACATGAAAGTACTACATTACTGACTTTTCTTTTTTTTAGTTTTTCCCTTGGAATTTTTTAGATGCTAAATAAAACTTGAATTTTTTAACTTTCTGTAATTTTCCGTTTATGATTTATGTTGAATTTACCATCCCACAAAAACGCACACATACCACCAACATGCCAGTTTCTAAACATAAGATCACGATACTTATAAGTTTATTTTTATAACTTAGAGCAACAAGCAAATAATAAAGATTACAGCATCTATTCTTCCAATAATCATGGAGCTAGAGATAATTTTCCTATAATATTATATTTGAAAGAGACATTTTCTTTAGAGCGCTCTTTATCCTCCTTATCAAGTTCCTTTTCATCGTGTATAGTAGGGAAAGTAATCCCTCTTAACAATATTTCACTTGAGCCTCTTTATTTGAAGAGTTTTAATCAACATTTTTGAGGAGGTTGACTTCCTTCTTGTTAGCAAAGAGAACGGGAGATGATTGTCATCTACCTCTTTATATGGCTCTAGCAAACACAAATACCCTCGCACATGAATTTTTCTTGAACAATGTAAACAGTAGAGTGTAGATTTAATTTTCTTGTCTTTATTTCTCTTAAGTTGGAATTCTTAAATTTGTTATAAAGTGCCGGGAATTCGATAAATACACACAAAGTAGATTGTTGCTTCCTACGATTATTGTACCGTCAATAAAATAAATGAATAAAGATACACTGATTATTTTCAAAATGGACTGTATGTCGTATAAAAATAAAGGGAAGATGAACACACTTACAAATGATATAAGATAGATGAATAATATTTGCATTTACTAGTGATTTTATATTATGTTTCTCTCTCGCCTGAACTGAGTAAAGAATGATGTCGCCTGGAGCTGTGCCGATGAAGTCCGTACTCACGTACCTCCGCTTTGGTATTGATGCTGGGTAATAGAAAATAACGTTGCTCGTCTTGATGATGATGGTATTCTGATATAGAAAGTTTAAAGATGATGGTGTACCGCAAGTTCCACAATAGTTTAAAATGTTCGTTGTACACAGGCGTAAAATAAAATATCGAATAATGTTCGAGGTATGACCACAGCAAAAGTGAAATAAAGTCCACTAGGTAATGTGCGCACTAACAGAGCGGCAGAGCAACTAACTGTTTGTTTTAGAATAATTCTTTGTTACAAAGTAAAAACATCCTAAGTTCAAAGTGCGGGTCAGCGAGAGATACGATCCGCCCACACTAACCCGAGAGAAACATAATAGTTGTTTTGTGGTAGCAATAGCGAGAGAATACAATGTTTATTTTGTACAGTTATCAAAGGTTATTAAAATTTTAATTTAATTTTATTCACTCTCTTTACGGACGCTCCATTCATATTATCTTCCTAATAACTGAAATTTATTATTCACAACATTACATATTACTCATTAACGTTAAACTGTCTAAGCCTGAGTAAGTTTTTAATTAATTGGTAGACAATTATTAGTTATTCCTCGGAGTCAGATGAAAGTATATCTATCACAGCAACTTCATAAATTTCGGATATATAAGCTTTTGGAAGTTACACGATCTTACAGCGTTATAGATTGAGCAATGTTTTAACAGAAGAAATACCTCTTCATTTAATGTTAAGTTGCAAATTGTAAATATTTGGTCTGCATTAATATTAAGAATGATCCCTAATATTGAATTTGATATTATTCTTTCCCACTGTTCTTAATTGAGCTATTAGTTTATGACAGCGAAAGGCATTTTTAGAAGAAGATAGATACTCTTGGGCAGTATTTCCTCTTATAGGTTGGATTTGATAATGATAACATTTATATTATAGATTGGATTTGAAAATGATAACATTTGAACATCCTTATCTAATAATTGTTGCTGCAACAAACTTACATTTGTTTTCATTCGACGCTGTATAAATAGTGGACATTATTGATAACACAGAGTATCTGATCCCAGGTCCGAAAAGTACTTTTTTACTTGCGACACCCAGTTTTAGAAATATATATATCCAAAGATATCACCTTTATTTGAAACATTTCTTTCCCAAAAAATAGTAATAAATGGTTTTAGGATAGTACTGGGAGACTTATATTGGAATGTATATAAAAAAAAATGTTTTTCAATAAAAAAATCAATTTTTAGTGCCTTTTATGAATTGTTTATTAATGTTCAAATTATAGCCCTTTGTGATTGACTTTTGTAAGCCATCATTCTGCAAACTGTTGGTTCCCTCGCTGACACCATTCCTTAGGTTTGGAATCAAATAAACTCTCCCGCAAAGAGAGCGTGTCGTGGATCCAAACATATGGTAGTCGGATGGAGTTAAGTCTGCACTATAGGAGAGTGGGTATAAAAGAAGTTCAATTCCATCAAGTTCTTCAATTTTTTCTTTAGCCTGACGGAAGGATGATTGGCCAAGTGTTATCTTGTTTACGACTGACTAAAGCTGGATAACGCTGGGCTCATTTGAGTACATTCTGTGTAGCTGTTGGCAGTGAAGGTCGGAATTCATAATAACTAATTCGTGATGAATTACTCCTTCATAGTTTCAAGAAACGCACGACATCTACTTTTTTCTCAAATTGCTCTCATGTACCAACCAGAAATGCCGTTTGATTCTATTATAAAAACGCATGTAAGATGGATTTTTTAAAAGAGTAGTTTGCAAGTATCTTTCTCCTGGCGGACTGATGAGCTGTAAGTTTATGCGGTACTTTCCTGCATCTCCTATTTACCTTTCCTATATTATGGAGATGGCAGCTAATAGTTTTCAGCAACACCGGGTAGCGCGCTGTTCAAGGATATTTTTACCTTTGATTTTGTATAGAACAGCTGTACATTTTTGAACCAGTAGGACATAATATATTCATATGACATTGCCATGGCTTTCGTAAAAAGCTCACAATTCAACTCACTATTTGAAGGGGGCATATAAGTACTTATAGAAACACTCTGCAGAATCTAAAGATTATATTATATTGTGTTTGTGTAATCCATAAGACCTTTATGGATGTGTTTTAAAGTCCTTGGAACTTGTTTAGTTAGAAAAACAATATTTTTTTTTTTATACACCCACTATTTCGAATGTTTATTGGTATTTGAGCGAGGCGCTATTATATGCTGATAACTAACATGTTGCAAGTTTGAAGGAAATATGTCAATTTTACAGCTGTATTAGCTGTAATATGAGGAACTTGCATGAATGTTTCAAATTTTCTCTCCCTCGCTCTCTCTAGCGCAAAGAGAAAATTAAGTTTGGTTATCCAAGTTGATTATAGATACCGCATGTATCAGGCAGAATAAGTTATATAAGTACATACTATGTATTACAAAAGTGAAGTGTACAGTGGTTGGATGAGATAGATAGATGTAGTTGAATAATATTTGTCATCATGAGTATAGAACTTGGTCGCTCTACACTCTTCACTGTATAACAGACAGTTAATGTAAACATCGTTATTCACCCATACTTAAAGAAGAAAGTTGACCTTCTACTTTAACTATCTGTCTACTACAACATCAACAATACATCCACTCCCCTATAACAATAACTTGGTGTCCCTTCCATTTACTGGAGATTCATTCATTATTTTATTATTATTGTGCAATATATTCCCCCCTCCGTTTCTCTTTCTCCCCCTCTAACTTTCTAACTACATAAAACGAAACAACTAAAAGTAGCATACATTTGCAATGTTCTTGAATTTAAATTGAATATATTTTCTAATTATCTAGGGACTATTACCCATTCTTGCTGCAGTAAGAAGAAAGTATTCCGATCACGTCACAATTTTGAAAAATATGAGATTTCAGTAGATTTTTTTTAAGTCCTTTTGCTTGTTTTTGTTTGAAGCACTTTTTTTTTTAAGATCTGGCCTTCTTAGTGATTTTCCTTCACTCGATCTTGTCATTTGCTTTGGACATCATCCATCTTCTAAGCCGGATCTCTCTTAAGTCACCTTTTACCTGTTTTCTTCTTTCTTCACGCTTATTCCTATATACCTTGCTTTAAGAAAGAGTTCGTATGCATTCGCTCTACATTTTTGTAGAGATCGACAAAAATGTATGCATTCGACAAGCATTTTTGCCTAGATCGTGGCGCTTATAAGCTCCTGATTATTTATTAAACGATTCTATTAACTATGTAAATACAGAGCAGAATTAAATGTGTCAGAAAAACAAAAAGCAAGTTTGAATAAAATAGGTTTTCCAGAAGTGCAACAATTTTTTTTTTTTTTTTTTTAATTTTTCACACAAAAAATTCACTCAATCCCAGCATAGTTCTCATTGCTTCCGGCACGCATAAACTAGCAACTTTCCGAGCGATTTTTCTTGGTTTCTTAAAGACAGTTTGGCCTTATTTGCCCACATGGTAATGGGTCTCACCAACATAATGTATCTATCTCAGGGTACTAGAGGAACAACCTCAAGTTTTACCTACCTTGTTATTAACATGTATCTAGCTTATTTGTGATTTGAGTTTTCCGAATATTTCACAAATATTTTTAGCCTTGTTAAAGATAATAATATTATCGAAATTTTATTTTTATTTACTTTTGTCCAAATCACATCACCTTCGCAATATTGATTATCGATTTTTCTACATTAAATTAAATTTAAGTATTTCCTACTTAACTGTAGTAAGTAGTTTAACTTAACAAGACTGGATTCCTCCTCTTCCGGATGGAGGGAATAGATGGGCGATTAATCAATGGTATCCTATAGTTACAGAAATGGATTTAGGGTTGACATTGTGGTTAAACGCAGACTAGAAATTGGTAATTATCTAAAGTTGGGATTAGAGATGGATAGGAGAGCCAATTCTAGTGGTTTACATCCATTAATCTCGGAAATAGCAATCAATATTGTTTGGCTAGTTGTTTAACGATGTAAATTTAATATATATGAATCTAGTTCTTATAAATGTAAAAGTTTTTTATTAATAAAAAGGAATAACAATTCAAGAGAGATTAAGGATAGAATTAAGGTCCTCATGGAGTAAGAAATATAGATGTACGAAATATAATCTTTATTTAATAGAGTAACATTTTGTGTGTAAAAAGTTTTTATTTATGAATTAATGTATAACGAAACATTACAACAACTTAGGCCCAATTTATGTCTTGAACTTTAATGCTCGGTGCACTGGAAAATAATCCTGTAAAAAAAAAATAATAATAATAATAATAATAAAATATAAAAATTGAACTGCTGCTTAAGCCCTAAATCTACATAAAATAAAATAAAAAAACAAATATCTGGTGTAAAACAGACTTGGTCTTACTATATTGTGTGTCTGTAAAGATAGTTCCCAAAGTTATAATTGATATTAGTAGGTCTAAGGTTCAGTTCCTGTAAAACAGGAACCACTTCCTGTGTATAAATTTTTAATATATTTATATATCAAACGTTGCAGACATTGTAAAACTTTTATAAACATATATTTAACTTTAAAAAATGAATCTGCTGTTAAACACTCACACGACTTTCTCTTAATACGAAAACAAAAATTGTCTTTAAACTTCAATGTCCAAAAATTGTCCTAACACAAATATTGGCAGGGGAGAAACTGGTGGGGAGAAAAAATATCTACCTAGGTAGATAGTAAAATTGATTACATCGTAGAAGAGATCGGCTATAATAATGAACAAACTTTTGCAATTAACGACGTAGATTCAAATGTTTCAAATAAAAGTGATAAGTTATGTCTGTGCAAAATATTTGAAATAAAAGTGATGTGTTTATTCGTGTAAATAGTAGAAGTTTAAAGAAAATCATTGGAACTATTTTTAAGAAAATTTGCAAAACAGTGAAAAAAAACTATTAGTAAAATCGCATTTCTGGTTGATAGATTTTTACCCGAAACATTCGTGTCAGATGTAGTGGGTAGTATCTAAACGGAATCCCAAGTTTGAGCTTGTTGCGATTTTTCGTTTTTGAGTGCTTTTCGTGTTCTGGGACCTTAAAACATATATTTCTGGTGAAAACTTAATTTTGAAAATTTGACACCATTGCAATACTTCCTCTTACTGGAAATAAGAGTAAGTAAAAATATAATCAATAATTCTAATAACTTTGTTAACAGTCGATTTACACGGAAATTTAATTAGATAGAATAATCACGGCTTGAGAAAATATTTGTTATTCCGTATGCTAACCCAAAGTAAAACAACAAACCGGATCTAGATCAAAAATCCTGACCCAGGTCTAACCCATCTAAGATTCACTGCAGGACTAAGCAATCTGTCAAAAGATGGATGGATGTTTCTTTCTCTTCTCACTGACTCTACAAAAGAGGAGGACTGGCATGAGCCCTATTACATTGAGGAGTGAGTCTCTTTAAACAACAATACCCAGTAAGAGATCCAATCAAATGCCTGAGAAGGACACAGCAATATTCCAATAATGTCCTGACCCCTAATCAGCATCTAATACTGCCAAAAACCCTCTATGCTCATCCATAGGGATAAATGCTGAGACACATCAACAGCAAGTTTGGGGCCAATGAAAAAGAGAGTGGCGCCTAATTTGGCAAACCTATCCATCTCCTCATTTCGTTATAACCTGGTACCCAGACTAGAAGTACTTCAAGGAAAAAAACTCTTCCAGTCTTTTAGAACATTCTAATGCCAACTTGAAGGCATGAACTCAGTGCGTTCAAGACAGCTTGACTGTCCGTACACTTTTAAGTTAGTATGTACCCTCAGAAAATATTGTTTCTTCTGTCACAAAATGCACAATAAGTATAAATAAAAATCAAGTGTGAAATATTCACATTTACTCATTGAAATTCTATCTGGACATATTTTCTTCAAATTTGGAATGTTTATCAAACATGTTGTTGCCTTTAAACCATATCGAAACTATTTCTAAAAACTCAAAAAACTATTTATTACCGTTAATCGATTTTTTCTCAAGCAAGGAGATCTAGTAATGCTTTTAATTTATTGTAGATTCTTCTAGGGGATAGTGCACTGCGACCTGAAAGATCTTGTGCCTCCGGAGCCTTCTCAGGGCACTGCCAGCTTCCGCAGTGTTATCTACTAGCTAAAGACAACAAAGCCCATCAGCTGACAAGTATGCTGTAGAGGCTTCTAGGAAGAGAAAATCTAAGGGCAGCACTGGCTTGATTCGATCCCGGGACTTTCGCGAGGGAGTCCAGCGCTTTTTTCATGTAATGTATATTCTCCTTTCTTCCCTAATTTATCTTAATGTGTACAAATGGTAGTATATTATACTGAAATGGTAATTTAGAGGAAAGCGTACTGTTGTAGCTTTGCCAGAGCGTTTCAAAAGTCAGTGTTCTTTGAAAAATGTTGCAAATAAAAATGAAATGCTGCATGAATTGTATCTAATAACTAGTCGCTGCATTGCGCATGTTGCATGAACAACGACGATTGGTAGCATGATGACGCTGTGAACAACGGTTCGAATGAAGGCTTTGATACGCCTCTGGTAAGTCTGTTTCTTTGTGATGTGGATTTACCTTATTGCTCCCTAGAATTCCCCTAGCAATACCTTATTGCTCCTAGGAAATATTTGTCAACTCCCTAGAATTCCCCAATGAGATTGGAAATCCATATAAGTTATGGCATCACAAATCTTGAGAGCGCTTTCTTCTATTTGAAAAGATGATACGGCTCCTTGCAGACTGACAGTCCAGTAGAAAGATTACCGGCCGTGTTTCGCAAGCATTGACTGATCTTTTCTTCATGAAACAGTGAGGTAGATTTCAGAGAGCACTGCCCAAGATAACAGACTGCGAGTTCAATACATTATAGACAAAGTTTTTGACCATTATTTTATAGTTTCTATAATTGAAGATAATTGCCCATAAAACTGGAGTACTTACCCACCTTCTCACCGCCTTCATCCCACAAGAACACTTATTAATGAAACCATAAAAACTAATTTTTTCCCAGGTACCCTACCTAAAAGAAAAAAATCATCTCTATCCCCATCTAATCAACACCTTAATTATACAGAAATGGTATTTTAGAGGAAAGAGCTCTCAAATTATATAATTATACCCTCAAAGAAATTCATAAATGGGAAACTCATTTAAAACTGTAATATCTATCCTTTCCCAGAAAAAAAAACAAAAAAACATCCCAAATAAGATAATATTATTTAGAAAATAGAGAGAGACGAAAGCACAAATACAAACTAGAAAATGATGATGAAAGCAGAGTATTGGGGAGGGGAAGATTCATTATATATTAAAGTGGAAAGGAAGGATGTGCAAACAACGTTTTCTATCCTTGTTTAAGGCATTATTGGCATTTTAAACTGGAAGAGGTCCTATCATATTAGGTCTGGAATATTCCGTACCAGATATTCCGTTAATTTTCCACTTTCGTACTCTCCAGTTTAATATTATAAATGACTTACGGCTGTATAGAAAAGGTTCAATTAATTTTGAATTTAAGCAAACAATGAAATCTAACTCAGATTACCAACGTAAACAAAAAAAAAATAATCTGGTGTGAAACAGTCACCATATGACTTTTTCTTACTTTAATTCATACAAATTAATCAATAAATTATCCTTAAAATTGCAATGTTACAATATTTAGTTGGGCTGGCCATAAAAATTGTAAACTTGTATACCTGAGCGGCCTAATTTCGGAGCGCTTTACGTCAAAGCCACGAAAGCTTGTGCAAATTTAAATTTAAACTAATTGACAGACTCCCTCCCATTACTCCCTCCAAAATCATTTTTTTTTTTCAGAAAAATAATACAAACAAAAGTGATATGTTTCTCACTTTTAAGAATTGTTCTCACTTAAAAGAGAAAATTCCAAAAAACTCAAAAACCTAACAATGTAAAATAGTATTTCGGGTTAACTGATTTACTTCAAATTTGAAATTCTAATGTATATTTCAATGCTTCTAATGTATATATATTATGTTGGTGATAAAACTGAAGTGGTCTTTAGAGGAAAGAGTAACGCTACTGTTCCCCTAGGACTTAAAAAAAAAAAAATGTTACAAATAAAAGTTACAGATGATTCGCCAAAAATATTCTTTCTAATTCAGGGGACCTCGAAACATCTATTCTGAATATATAACTCAGTTCTGAATATCTGCGATCGTAATACTTTCTATTACTTATTAGTAGTAAGAGAAATGAATATATTTTTATATAAATAACTATTTAAAAATCATTTATTTAATTATTAATTTTTAAATCTTTTTTTAATTAATCTCAATTGTAATTTTAAAATAAACAATGAATGATTATACAAAAAAAACTCTAGCATACTATTTGAAAACAAAAAGAAGAAAAAAAAACACAAGTGGAAGTGGGCATTTAAATAAAAGATTTCAATTTCCCCAGTGTACATTCCAAGATAAATAACAGAGCCATCTTCCTTTTGATCTACTTTTATTTGCTTTTATATCTCCTACGCAACTTCTTGGTCTGCTTTGGACTTTTCTTAATCTCTCTTTATCTCTGGAGGAAAAAAAAAAAATGTCCATTACAATTTCAGATCATTTTATATTCCTGTAGGATTGGTGTTTTTCTGCTATCTTGTTTCAGACAAATTAGTAGCATTTCAGTAAAAGTTGCTTGATGGGAAGAAATATTTGTCAATTTCTCTCATAAAAACTGATAGAATTTTTTTATCGCTATAAAACATAATGATTTATATTTTTATTCATAATTCATTTGTATTCTAGCGAAAGGATTGATAATGCCACTCTAATAAATTCATATCCCTTTCTTGAATCATTTTTCAAAAAGACGAAGAAATGTTTAGCAAAAGAAAATTTGGTGTGCAATAATTTTTACAACTCAATTAATTACCTTCATCATAATTACCATAAGCAGACTATTAGGTAATATGTTGAGGGGTTACTAAAAGAATTCAAACAAACAATAATTTAAATAATTCGATTATTCAAAGAATTAAAAATATTTCTTGAAATTATAAATATCTTCATAGCCATCTCATGATGTCTAAATAAAAAATTACTAAATTGAAGATTATAACAAATATAATTTTCCTAATAATAAGCAGGCAATATAATTAATTAATAAAAGAGATCTGAAGTACATAATTTATCTATCTAACCCTAGGGCACCTCAATCCAAAATTGACCAGGACTTCATTTATAACTGGAAGCCAATAAGTTTTATTTTCGGTTAGGCACCTCCAACTCCTCACGCTCCCATCTCGGAAAGGTTCTGTTCGAAGTCGTCTAGTCATCTTATGCAGGATCGGCCTCAGACTCTGTTTCTCCTGGCTTCCATAGAGTAGCCTTTAGCGACTCTACACGGTCAATAATATTGTCAATATCAGTATTGACAATATTTCCATCAATACTCATGCTAACCACTATCAATATTTCATTACCTTACACGATCAATATTATTGTCAATACTTTTGTCAATAACTGTGCTCATTACTTACTATTTCTGCCACTAGGAGAGTGTATTTACGTGTTTATGCTCGTCATTTTGTTGTTTTTTTTTTATCTTTAAAAATAAATAATCGTTCAAAAGCTTGCGTAGCCATTATTTTGGCCCAAGGTTATAGTTATCTCTTTACCCTGCTGCTCACTTTAGTTAATATTCTATAGAAAACTCAAGGGGGGCAGCTCTAATGTTTCTTATTTAAATTACTTCCATTATCTTTCACTTTTAATTATAATTCCTCTATAAAACATCGAAAATAAACTTATCCTAATAAAATATAATAATACTGGTAATTTTTAGATACATTTATTTTTTATTAACACCTTAGAAGGCAAAATACTAAATCTTTATCTAACTTTCCACCAAAATCAGGCATAAACAAGGAAAATTGTTTGAAAGACTTTTGATGTACACATGTAGTGATTTAATATGCATACCATTCGGAAGGAAAGTTAGAAGCCTATTTTCTCTCTATATTAAACAGCATGGCAAATAAAAACCCTTTTTGAAACAAAAAGTTAAATTAACTGCGAAACATTCATACGATTTTTCTAATAGTGCAATTGTCAGAGTTCAAACTGAAATATTTTCTTAAAATGGAAATTTTAAATTAATTGGAGTGTCAACTTTAATATATTATAGGAGATGTTCATTACATAGAATCCTAACCTATTATAATAGTATCGCTTTTGTTTTGTGTAGGTTAGTTTCCACGTTCGATAAAACTATTCAACTGAGTATTGATGGAAATATTGGTGCCGCCCCTACACCAATAATATTGTCGATATCCCCTCCAATTCTCAGTATTGTTAGAAAATCTGAAATTCATCAATACTCTTGTCAATACCGACATCAATACATTTTTTTCACCTTACACGATCAATATTATTGTCAATACTCTAAAGTATTGTCAATATTATTGATCGTGTAGAGGCCGCTTTTAGGACAGTCTGTCCACTTGCATTCTCTCCAATTGGTCAAACCATTTCAGCCGAGCTTGCCTAATATAGGCAACTATATTTGGCTATGTCTACAAATCATACAATTCTCTGTTCTTTGGAAAACGCTGCTGTCTACATTTTGTAGAGAACATTGCCCGGAGGCCGGCAGTGCACTGACAAGTGCAAATAGAGAGAGAGAGAGCGTACCAACCTATGATTATATTTGGCTACGCTTTAATAACACTGAACCGTCTACGTGATCTAAAAACATTAACGAACTTGGGCGAACTACACATAAATCTTGAAATTCCACACTATATAAAATAATTTGTTTTCGAAAAACGTTTTCAAATGTTCTTATCTCCAATGTAACACGTTTTATCTAGCCATCTTCTGCGGGATCTGCCTCAGACACTCGTTTCCCCTGCTTTCCATAGGGTAGCCTTTTGTACTCCTTTGGGGCACATATCTTTAAGTTTAAAAGAAATCGTTTTTGAAAAAAAATATCCCCAAAAAAACTAATGATTAAGTCACATTTCCGGTTAACCAATTTTTCACAAGTTTGGAGTTCTATCAACGCTTCCAATGTTTATTAATATTATGTAGATGGTAAAACCTATATTACATTGAAGGGGTATTTTAAAGGAAATACAATTCAAACCAATTTTCCGCGGCAAAATGTTTCACCAAATAAAAGTGATAGGTATACATGTGTGTAGATAGTATGCAATGTTTAAAGAAAATCATTGGGGCCGTTTTCGAGAAAATGATGAAAAAATCTATAAAAAAAAATTTAGTAAAATTGGAGTTCCGGTTGATGGATTTTGCCCGAAATTTTCGTGTCTGATGCGATGGTCTTGCCTAAACGGAATATTAAATTTGAATTTGCTGTGACTTTTTGTTTTTGAGATATTCTGTTAACACGCAACAGACTATTTGCTAAAAACATTTTTTTTTCGTATTCAGGGGATCTCAAAACATGTATTTCCGGTGGAAACTCATGTTATTCCAAAATCTGGCACGAATCTGGTAATACTTTTTTCTAGTAAAAGAAAGTAAAAAAAAATTATATTTGTATACGCTCTCAAGTCTTCTCGTTTGGTTTCATGACGTTCTTCAATGATTGCCCATATTAATGAACGGCAGGAACGGGGTGGCATAAAGAGTATTTTAAAAAATAAGGAGGAAGGAGGCAAAATCTCAAAGGACATTCCAGTCCTAATTACAATCTTCGTACTTCTGAAATAATAATCAGTAAAAATGGAGAAAGTAATCAAAAGTGAGGACCCTTTTGGTTTTAAGGCAGTGTATTCTGCTGATTTATTTTAATAAAAAAAAAAATTGTAATTATCTAAAGTAAGAAAAATAAATAAATTTAATTAAATATTTAAAAACAAGAAAAAAGTGAAAAGTCCAAATTATCCTAACCGATCTTAGGAGTTCAACTTAGCAAAAAACCTCGAAGTACGTGTTCTACCTTATAAATAGTATATTGTGATTGGATTGAAAGGAATAGTATTATTCTCCTCCCTAGGGGTATTTACAGTGGAAAAAGGGACTTACCTTGCTTCACAATTTCCTATTACACCTCTACTCAAATAGGAAAACTATCTTTTTTCTTCTCTAAATTTTTCTTAGTATACTTCTTACTACAAAATCGTGAACATTTAAGAACACTAATAATTTATATAATGAATACCCATTTCATGTTATGATATATAAGTTTCATCTCAGTATTCAGTAATCATTTCTTCAGTTCTATAGATTTTGAATCACTAACATATTGGATAGAAAGAGATGGCTTTATTCAGGAGTTAAAAATGATATTATTTTTATTAGCTAGCTTAAATTCTTATCTCTACTGTTTTATATTAATAATTTCCAATAGATATTAAAAAAATTCATTATTTAGAACTACTAATTAACGTTTGCTGTGTGTGTGTGTGTGTGTGTGTTTATGCCTGTATATATGGATAAAATAACTCAAAAAAGAAAAATATCAAGAAGTTCAAAGTAGAACGTTGAAAGTTTCGGTTTTTGGCCAAAATCCATCAACCGATAGAGAACTTTACAGAATATTCTTTTTTCTTTTTAGTTATTTACGAGATTACTTTTAGTTATTTACTTTACAGAATATTCTTTTTTCTTTTTAGTTATTACGAGTCTCGTATTTACGAGATTTTCTTTAAAATCGTATACTATCTGCACTTATAAATAACTGTCACTATTATTGGAACATTTTCTTGGAAAAATTTATATTTTCGTGATTTCTGGGAACAGTAGCACTTAAGCTCTAAATTACCATTTCAATACAATACATAGAAATGATTTATTAGAAATGATGGGAAGGTTGTAGTAAGCCGAGCAGCCGCTGGATTGCTCTGACTGCAGCGTGTTGGGGAAGGTTAAAGAAAATAAGAAGGTTGTTGTGTTTTTTTTCATACAAGTAGATACACGTTGTAAAAGTTGATTATTAAAATTTGTAAATAAAAAGGTGTTTAAAGTTTAATAACTTGTGTCTGTTCTGTTTAAATAATAGATCCTACATATGTGTGGGATTTGAGAACAATGCATATAGTGAAAGTCCGTTAGGTATAAACAAAATTTAATAGTTTCGAATAATACCCGTCGACTATAACAACCAGTAATTAAACTGAACAAAATAATATTGAACTTGTAATTCAACTTTATCAATTTCAATTTCTTTTTCCCATCTCTTCTCCTAACTGCTTTTATCGTGACTTTGCCTTCATGCATCACTACTTCTAATAATATGAACGAATAATAAGAATGTAACGTTCAGACAAAATTTCAAAATCAAGTAGTATTTGGCCTTAATTAAATCTAATGCAGGACAATCTGTAATTTTCGAAGTTTCAGCACTATTTAATATAGGATGTAGGATCTTCTGTGCATACTTGGCATAATCTTGCAGCCTTCCTTCACTTTATTAAATCTGTCATCAAATTCCTTGAGGTCTTGTTCAGATAACTTGCTGAAGTCAATTTTTATCTTTTCTTCTATTTTAGGTTTGATTGCTTTCGTTAATACCTCTTTTTTCTTTTCTTCCACCTTGTCCAAGAGCCCCATAGAAAAGTCAACATCTTCAAGTTGGCCAAGAAGTCGCTGTTGAATACCTTTCGCTTCTTCTTCTTCCATAATTGCCGCTTCTTCATCATCAAAACCACTAAAGTCCTTGTCAACATAGTCAGTGTTGTAATAATCTTTCCTACTAATGCCCCATGTTTACTCTCTGGCAGACCATCTGACTTATCATCTTCATCTGATTCCATACCGCTACTGATTCCACCTCCATAAATATCTTCAGTTTTCAGTCGAATCTTTGTTTCAATATTAATTTTTACCCTCTTTTTCGGAATGTATTTTTTAATGATTTTCTCTATCTTTGTCTTGTAGGGTCCTTTAACATTTATCTCTTTGTCATCAATGCAGTTGATTTTATTAATAGCACTGTCCAATAATTCGTTGTACGGATCAACTTTTTCTTTTTCGTAATTTGATTTATCCTTATCGTAATCTCCTTTAACAATTTATCAATTTCAATTTCTTTTTCGTCATCTCTTCTCCTAACTGCTTTTATCGTGACTTTGCCTTCATGCATCACTACTTCTAAATCTTCACTTCGCTTTTGCAATTCTGACCTCATTTCGCCAGCAGTTAACTTTTTCATAGAATCTAAAGTGATTTTTCCTGACATAACGAATGCAATCTATTAATTAGTAAAATAAGTTATTATTCACAATTATTATTATTTTATTTTCTTATAATAATTCTTGCGATTTCAATTTAAATACGAACATAAATTATTTTCTCAATCATTGTCAGCACACAAAAATCATCTGGTTAATAATTCTAAACAAAAATTAAAATAATGACCAGATTGAAATAATCAATTTATACTTAAAATTGCCTAATATATAATATATAGATTTTTCTTTTTATTTTATTTTTTTAAATCAACTTTGGTCCACTCACACTGAATAAGCAGTAGCTGCATTAACTTCAAACAGTGTAGCGAGTCATGTCAATGAAATTATATCCCAAACTTTTAAAACAATTACAGTTTATTCAAATATTCTTCTTGAAATTATTATACTTGCTAATGGACTTAATCAGTTCAACTTTTGTAAGAAATTTCAGCTCTACCTGTACAGTTCCAACTTACACAAGTTTCAATCTCCACAATTTCAAATTTTACAACAGTTTTTTTATTTTCACAACGTAACAGATCTTTCAAATTTGCATTTGTACGAAAATGATCCCCGCGCGGCCCCCAAAATATGTGGGATTTGGGAACAATGCATATAGTGAAAGACCGTTAGGTATAAACAGAATTTAATAGTTTCGAATAATACTCGTCGACTATAACAACCAATAATTAAACTGAACAAAATAATATTGAACTTGTATTTCAAATCACCTCTATTACATATACAAACACCACTAATCAACTATATTAATTACAACGAGACCCAACAACACTTTTTTTATATAATTCAAAAACCATACGGTCATATTATTGTCATCACCATAACAACATACACAGCCCTTATTATTTTCCAGCAGCTAGTGCTGCACCCAGCTGCTTGACTGGACGGTTAGTCTCCCACATATATATATATATATACTCCCCATATATACCTCCAGCACTTCTGTATTTACATGGTACTTCTATATTTTCCATGTTTAAAGGAAATTTGTCGATATTATATTTGTATTAACTGCAGCAGTTAAAGAAAATCGTGTGAATATATATATAAGAAAAACGGCTACAATAATTTTCATTTAAATTTGATATACGCTAATTGCACAGATATTAATGTATCACTTTTATTAGAAATACTTTTTGCAGAAAAAAATTTTTTCGGTAGGACTGAGGAATCTGTAACAATAAACAACCAATGTGTAATAGGGTTTGCTTAGCGCTATTCTGGACTACAATGCAATAACTTTTAAGTAGTATCCATGGATACTGATCAACATGTACCTCCAGCACTTCTGTATTTACATGGTACTTCTATATTTTCCATGTTTAAAGGAAATTTGTCAATATTATATTTGTATTAACTGCAGCAGTTAAAGAAAATCGTGTGAATATTTCACACTTTTGTAAAAATGAACCAATAATCTTCCAGGACTTTTGTTGGTTTCATTTATAATTTAATTCAGATTCAGCACAACAAAGGATTCGAATTTCTCTGAATATATTCAGCGTACGTCTGTTACTTTTATGCAGCAGGTACTAAGAGAACTACAACATTGGAGAAATCACCATTAAGGAGGATAGTTAATAAATTCTCTACTCATTGCTAATTAGGCAAAACTATTAGTTCAGAAAACAAACAACACGTTCTCACGAGTTTCTCTTACTGCAGTTTACGAGTTACAATTGACACATTTGTAACATCATTGACAATTGACACATCTTCAAACTTATCATTTTTACTCAATAATTAATTTGTCTTCAATTTTATAATCAACTGGAGAATCTAAACTTAATAAAAGAATTTGTTTCGGGAAAGTGTAACTTGCTGCTCTCACCTTAAACTATTTTAAATGTACTTTCTTGGAAAAAAGATTCACACAAAACTTATTGGTTCCCCAGATTCATAGTTAGTATAACGGATTTAAAGAAACGCACACACTCAAACACACACACAGACCATTTTCTAAAAGCCATTTTTTTTGGACTCAGGGGACCTCAAAACGTGTATTTCTGGTAAAAACTCGATATCGAAAATTTAACACGATTACAATACTTCTTACAGTAGGAGTAGTGTAAGTAAAAATTAATTAATATTAAGTCTAGAAATGAATTAATTTAATATTTCTAGTTATTTAACATTAAGCTATGATTTATTTAATATAATAAATCTTTTACATAAAAGATTTAATTTAGTTTGTTGGTTATTATATTATAATATATATCTATACATGACAATAAGTGAGGTAGTTAGATTAAGTCTTAGAAATTCTTACTCCTGGGAAATTACTTAGACCACAATATCATCAGCTGGGAAGCATAAAATACATTCATTTAGGTTCACTCTATTGATATAAAATTAATTCACAAAATCATTTTTTTCTTTATTCTCAGAAGCTTATTCCAAAAATTTGGCCAAAGAATTCCTATTAGGCTGTTATTAGAAAGAAAACTTTTCCCTTGTATTTGTAACCCAGTAAAGCGACTTAGTTACTAGGAAACAATCCAAATTGTTTGAGCAATGTTTAAATGTCTTTTAAGGAATGTTTGTAAATTAGTTACAAGTTCCATAGTTTAATATTAATTGGTACAATATCTCTTGAATTTGATGGATTATTAGATAATAATTTTCCTAAAAATTTTGTTCTAGATATTTAAATATCTGGTGTGAAACACTCACATAACTTTCTCTACTCAGCTTACACTGTAATGTACACGTTTTATATGTTAACAAATTTAATGAAATTCATCGTGTTTTTATGAAGAAAATCGAGAAAACTGGAAAAAAATTTCAGTCAAAACGCATTTCCAATTTACACTACCGGCTTGAAACTCAGAATTTTAGCAACTGTTTATTTCTAATTAATTTTGTTTGTTTGATAGAATTATAATATAATCAACTAAGATAGCATTTTAGAGGAAAACATAACCCTACATCTCCCACAAAAGTCTCCCTTAAATGGGTTTACCCAGAGAAATATTTCATATAAAAGATATAGCACTTTATACGTGTAGTTCACATACTTAGTTTAAAGAAAAGTTAAAGCCATTTTAGACAAAATAGCAGAAAACTGAAAAATACTTTTCAGTAAAAACGCCATTTCGTTCATCCGATTTTCTACAAACTCAGAATTTCAACAACATATTTTATTGTAATTAATATTATTTACGTAATAGAATTGTGTAATAAACTTGAATAGAACTTTAGAGGAAGACCTAACCCCAACTCTCCCCCAAAATTGCTCTTAAACGAATTTTCCTGGAGAAATGTTTCAAATAACTTTTCAAATAAATAAGTAAAGTAAAGTAATGCCTATTTTTTCAGGCGGGCTTAACGTCCAACTACCAAATTAGGTGTCGTGGTCGGGGGCGGAAGCACCTACTTTACTATTAACATTTTTTAAACAATTATAAAATTTAGCAGTTTTACGCTGGACTCGAACTGGGGTCCTCCCACTTACAAGTCCACGCTCATAACCACTACACCAACACCCGCCCCTATTTTCAAATAAATATTTCACATAGCTTTTTACAAATGTAGTTGATATACCAAGTTTAAAGAAAAGCGCAAAAAAGTGAAAAAAGGCATTCAGTAAAGGTGTACTTCTGATATTGAGGAATTCTTGGCACATAACTTATATTTCCGGTTGACGGATTTTGACCGAAACCTTTGATGCGGTGGTAATACATAAACGGATTATGAAATTTGAGCTTCGTTGGTAGAGGCGTTGGATTCTCATGCGAAAGTCTCGCGTTCAAGATCGACAGCACTGTTGTCTTAGATTTTCTCTTTTCCAAGGAGCCTTTTCAGCTGTTTTTATCTGTAACGAGAGAACTTGTCCGAAGGCAGACAATGCACTGAGAAAGCTCCGGGGCGCCAATGACCATAGATGTTAACCCTCCCTAAATTGAGCGATTTTTTGTCATACACATTCATTGTTCGCCTAAAACATTATTTTTTATCACTCAGGGGACACAAAACTCGAATGACATGTGACAATTCAGTTTCGTAAAATTGACATGATTTTAGTAACGGTGGTACAAGGCAGACTGTTATACAAGGTAGTGGTAGAAGGTGTCTTGAAATGTAACCATATGGGAAATTAGAGAGGGACAGAGGAGTGAGAAAATAAACAGGTTCACATGTTCCCCAAGGAGACATAAAGCAAAGTGATAATATGGTATATCTTGTGGTCCCAGAAGGGAGGGAAAGGAAGTGGAAGGAAGAGAGGAATATACTAAGATTTAAATTATATAAAACAAGAGCTAAGCCTCCCATTGGCTTATTTAAACACAGCTGGCAAACGTTAAATAAATTTTTAATTCTTAAACTAATTTCAATGAAATGTTTAAAATGTAAAACGTTTTTTATCATTTAAATTATGTAAAAATGATAAGAACAAAACATAATTCATTTTTATTGTTTTTCTTAGAATATAAAAATTCAAAGAGAGGTATATCACAAGAAAATTAATAATAATTCATTAATATTTTTTTTTTTGTTAATTAATTTCTTCCTTTTTCTTTTTTCAAGGTGGTTGGTATACCAGTGGTGTTATCTAGAGACACGGGATGTTCAGTGGACATAATGAATATTTAATAGGGTCTGCAATATTATAATACCCTATATTATGAAGATGAATTTTCGGCCACTCACTTTGTTTACTTTTGTTACATTCATGCAAACTATGGAAAGCGATAGCGATGGCGATACATTGTCTGTATTTTGTTTATAAAAGAAAAATTTAAACATGAATTTTTAGAAAGTAACTACGTTTCAATGTGTATTAATATTATCTTGGCGGTAAAATCATATACCCATATTATACTGAGGAAAGTGTAATTGTTCCCTCAGAACTCCCCCCAAAAAAAATTCTTTTGGAAAATGTTTCAAATAAAAAAAAATGATAGTATTAATGTATATATTAATGTGTGTAGTTAATATAAAAAGACTGCAGAAAATCGTTCTAGTCGTTTTCGCGAAACTCACGAAAAACTGAAAAAACCATCCCAGAAAAAGTTGCATTTCCAGTTGATAGAGTTTCCCCCAAAATCTTCGATTCTTATGATGCGGTGTGGTGGTTAATTTTAGCTTCCAGCGACTTTTCGTTTATCAGATATTGTCCACATGCAGACCATCCGATAAAAACGATTTTTACTTTCTTTTACTCCTAGTAAGAGGAAGAATTGTAGTCGTGTCAAATATTCGATATCGAGTTTTCTCCGGAAATATCCGTTTTGAGGTCCCCTGAG
>JAAEAF010014849.1:201411-292464 GCA_011037195.1 Triatoma infestans
GGAGTTTCCTCCAGCACTCCACAGAATCTGCATGAGCTATCACTTTCCAAACCCAGCTTCACCAGGTGTTCTTTAAGTCGGCAATGCCTCGTGAGGAAACCGGTAAGAACGCGGAGCTTGTTCTTGCTCAATCCGATGCAGGCCTCCGATCTCCGTTGGTTATAATTTCCCAAGCCTGCCGCAAACCGGGGAGGGAGTACCAAAGTTGAGATCTCCTCGTCTCCTCCTCCTTCCTAAGTTCCTCCAACAGAAACTGGTCGCTGACCTCAACAAAGGTTCCGGCCCTAGGAGCGGAGTCCTAGCGCCTAACTTGGCCACGGCGACGGCCATCTCATTCCCTTCAATGCCAACATGTCCCGGCACCCACCACAGGGTAACTTTGTACATCCTGCCTAGGTTATTAAGTTTACCCAGGCATTCCCAGACCATTTTAGAGCTGATAACCGATGCACTGAATGCTCTAATGGCTGCTTGACTATCGGAAAGGATTATAATCTCCTGGTTCCTATATCCCCTATCGATGTTAAATTGTACGCATCTTCCTATAGTGTATATCTCCGCCTGGAAGATGCTGGGAAAATTACCCATGGGTTCCGAGTGCTTGATCCTTGGACCAACCACTCCCGCCCCAGTCCCATCGAGGGTTTAAACTCCTTTAATGAATCTTTAATTAATATTAAACAAAAATTTCCTGGTAAACTAATCTTGCTAGGTGGTGACTATAACTGTAGGGTTGGTCAACTTAACCAATTTAATGATAACTTTTGGAAGAACCTATTTTAGCGGATACCGTAAAGTAATGACGAAATAGTAAATAACAAATGTGAGACGTTAGTAGATTTATTCGAGAATAATAATTATATATTGTTAGATGGCAGGTCACCAAGCGATAATCCCGGAAATTTCACAAATATGGCCAAGTGTAATTGATTTGATATGGTGTAACATTGATTGTCTGCATTTAGTAAATGATCTCTCTGTAGAAATTACTGCCTCAGAATCTGATCATCTACCACTAAAAATAAACTTTAATTATTGTACATACAATTACTCACAACGAAAATACAAACCACATTTCATTACTAAAGACACTCTTAATTGTGACCGTAATAAATGTTTAGCTTTCAAAGAAACTCTTATGTACTCGTCTCATGTCTGTACTGCACATCTAAATACTGTTGATCAACTTTCGGCTGTTGGCAAACGAAACTGTTAATAGTTTACAATTGTTTAAAAAAATAATAATAAACATTAACAAAACTCACAGATATAGTTGTCCTTGGTTTGATAAAGAATGTAGAAATGAAAAGAAAATCGTAGAAATTAATTTAAAATACTTTAAAAAAGGAAATTATTTGTACGAACTTAAATTAATTTATAACAACTCAAAGAAAAAATATCGGAATATATTAAAATTAAAAAAACAAAACTATCAACAAGAAACAATAAACAAACTAAACGAAAGTAAAGCATTTTGGCTAACCATAAATAATTATAGAACTAAAAACTGTCAAAACAATCCGGTATCTATTGAACAATGGGTAGCATATTTCAAGTGTACTTGTATAGTAACCAGTCCATATCTAATAATTATTGTTTTAGTATAACTAATTCGGTGCTAGACTCTGAGATAACCCTGAATGAACTTCAATTCTCTATAAAGAAACTGAAAAACGCTAAAACCCCTGACATATGTAACATACCAAAAGAGTATTTCAAACATCTACCAGAAAACTGGCAACTCTATTTAATCTCTTTGTTTAACAAAATTTTAATTTCTGAAAAAATTCCGGCCTACTGGTCAAGTCTGTGGTAACTAACTTTGATTTATAAAAAAGGTAATACTTTCCCCTGAGAATTATCGCCCAATATCCCTTTTAAATACCAGTCTTATAATATTCACACAACTTATTCTCGAAAGATAATTACCTTGAGTGAAGAAAATAAGTGTATTTCGGAATCGCAGTGTGGATTCGGTAAAGATCGGTCATGTGAAGATAACATCTTTTTGTTGAACACTATAGCTCAGATAAAATTAGGATATAGGAACAGTGACTTCTATGTCATATTTGTTGACTACAAACGGGCATTCGATAGTGTTAATCATAGCCTACTGTGGGAAAAATTAAATCGTTTAGGCATTAGTGACAAATTAATTCGTATACGTAATTAGTATGTATGGGCAGAGAGGTAAGAGTGACGAAAGGGGTCCTCCAAGGTGAAGAAATTCAACCGGCTTCCTTTTCAGCCTGTTTATTAAAGATGTAGACTCGTTTTTCAGATTCAAAGGGGCTTGTAGGATTCCAATTAATCAAACCACTGACGCGCTAATATCATTGTAAGCCGATGATAAGATTATCTTCGCAGTCACATACAAGGATGCTAAACGAAAGTTAGAACTTCTTGCCGAATTTGCTACAATAAATTTATTAGAAGTAAACAGTGTCAAAACGAAAGTTTTGCACTTTCATGAGGCGTACAAAGTAAAAACAAAAAATTTTATTACTTAGGTAAAGAACTGGAAGTCGTCTCCTATTATAATTATCTGGCTGTTCAGTTCTCTAATACTAGTGTATTTCATAAGGCGAGCATCTCAGCTGAAGCAAACACGTTCTGCGGTCTAAAATTAATTCATGGACCAGCAGAAATAAACTAAAAGAAGCAATTGCCGTGAGCACCCTTTTCTATTGTTCCGAGATATGGGGGTTGCGATACCTTAACACTATTGAAAAGGCATATTTACATTTTTATAGAAGACATTTTAATTTAAACAAAAACACCATTTTGGCTGATTAGAATGGAATATAAGGTAGATCATTCATCCCTTAAACTATTAAAACTTGCGTTAAACTGGGTCCTGAAAGTTCTCAAAATACATAGCAATAGGATACCAAAAATATGTTATCTTAAATTGGAAGAAAATCTTCAGATTCAGAAGTCGATTAAATTTAATTGGTATTCGCAATTATATGAAATACTTAAAAAAAATAGACGAAAACTTTCTTTTGTTAGACACCGACCCAATAAAATTCAAAGAAAACATTCCTACAGTTTTAAAATAATATTTAGAATATATAAAAAAACCGATGATCTTGAGCTACAGCGCGTTAGCGAATATAGCCCATTTTATAAACAAATCGTAGAGGCCACCAGCACCACAGAATATTATTACTCTTAACACCAACTCAACATTCACCATAATCAAAATTTTCTCCCAATTAGGAGTGTCTAGTAAATACCAAATTAAAATTACTTATAAAATCTAGTGTATATAATTAAGCCAAAAGAGATAGTACTGTTTGTAACCTGAATGTTTTAGAGGATCTCTACCATATTATTGTTCAATGCCATACATACTGTGCTCTCAGAAACCATTATATACCCTATGCAAATGATAAACAACCGATACATTCCCTTCACTATTTGTTATAATGATTATTACAAGATAAAAAAATTTAATATTCTATTTAATCGGCAGCCTGAAATTGAGATCATTTATAATTAACGAGTAACTGTATTACATACTCTTAAATATGAGAAAATATAAGTTTCTAGAATTTTAAGAATAAGTTTCTATAACTTTCTAGAATAGAAGCAAGATGTTCATTTTATTTTTTATTATTTTGTTTAATTTTCAATTTATTTTTTTATTTTTTATTTTTTTTGTACTTTGAAGTTACGAATGTAATTCTTGGTTTTTGTCTAATGTAATCTCCAATGTTTTTGATTTGTAAAGTTTACTTTTGATTAATGTATTTATTATTTTGGTGTTGTATACATTCTATTATAGTAAAATTGTACAGAACCAACTCTATTTGTATAGGGACTCTCCCCGATGGCAAATAAATAAATTATTCTTATTATTAGAATTATGGAAATGAGATTTGCAGCTCTAATATTTTAAGCCTGGAATCTTAATGCATAAGTAATGAAAACGAAAGTCCAAGTTCTCTGAAACAAGCTTAAGCTGGCTCAGGGATTTTATTAAGTTTTAAGCCCTGAATAAAGTAAGATTTTATAAAATTAAAAGATTAATAAAAACCTATTATCCTTCCTTGTATTATTATCATGTCCTGATGTTCCTAGATTGTTTTGAAATAAATGTACGATCTAAAGATGAGAAAGTTTTTACAATAATTATACTAATACTAATTATATAATTGTTGGTTATATAAATACTAAAACGAATGGTCCGTGTGTATGTTTGTTTGTTTGGGGGGGATGCAATATCTTGAAACAAGAAAAATCCAGATCCAGATCTATCAACTGGAAATGCAACTTTAGTGAATTGTTTCCTTTCAGTTTTCCCAGTTATCACGAGAACCGCTCCAATGATTTTCTTTAAACTTTTTATATTAACTAATACATATTTAGGAGCTTATCACATTTATTTCAAACATTTTTCTTGGAAAATTTATTTTTCGGGGGGGTTTGAGGAAACTGTAACTTTATGCTTTCCCCTGAAGTGTCTCTTTAGTCACTTCATACGGTGCTTCCATCTTCGTAATAAAAAGTAACGTAAAGTAATGCCTATTTTTTCAGGCGATCTTAACGTCCAACTACCAAATTAGGTGTCGTGGAAGGGAGCGAAAACACCTACTTTACTATTAACATTTTTTAAACGAAAATAAAATTTACTAGTTATACGCGGGACTCGAACTAGGGACCTCCCACTTATTAGCCCATGCTCGTAACCACTACACCAACACCCGGCCCCATCTTCGTAATATTTAGTTATACTTGAATGCACAGCAAGAATTTTAAATTTGAAAAAAATTAGCCAACCGGAAGTGCCAATGAAATTATTTCGAAAATGATTAAACCGATTTTCTTTAAACTTGAAAGATCTCAATTTGAAACATTTTGTCAGGAAAAAAGTATTTTACGACGTTTAAATTTAAACTACTGCTACAATCTTTGTTGATTATGACAGAGAGCGCTGCTATACACAAGTCATCTACAAACCCAACTAAACATTTTTAAACACTGCAATTTAAAAAAAAAAAAAAAAATATCGATTAAATTTTTACTGAATGCAGTAAGAGAAAGTGTAGTGAATATTTCACCCTAGATATTCTTTTTTACTTTCTCTTACTAAGCTGGTAAGAGAAAGTTTTGTTTTCTTGAACAATACTTTATAAACTTTTCTTTCTTTTTTAAACGTTTTTTTTTTATTTTTTCCTTTTTAAGTGCAAACAAAAAGAATTGATAGCAGAATCTTTTTTTAAAAAAAAAAACGAAATATACCAACAAAACTGAACCAGTAGAAAACAAGACGACACATTCATCTTTTTTAGTTTTATACATTAGTCTTAATGGAACTTCAAGCTGTTCACAATGTCAGATATAAAGCTTGAAGCAATATCTGAAGACATTTCATGTTTAATAATAGCTTTTTTTTTTATCCCTTTCAAAATAGGTCCATTACAATGATCCAGAAATATATGATTTTTCTTTCCTTATATATATTGTGTATTTATAGATAAACATTTGTTTTTCCAATGAAAGAAAAATCATTAAAACACTTATCTATCAAAATATAAACAGCCAATCTTTCAAAAATCCTTCTGTCAAAAATTATTCTTTCAAACTTTTAAATTCAATAATTATTCTTATTTATAAACTCGGCAGTTTACCCGTGTTTACGATATATTTGGTTTTCAAAAGGACAATTCATTTGGTAAAAACATGTAAATTGCTTTATTTATTTTATTTTCTGTTAGTTTATAATATGCACATTTATTGTTTACATTTAAAAAAATATTTGTTCACTTGAAAGTACATGTCTAATATTTTAAATGAATCAGCAATCATGACGTGATTATGCCCAATTAGTAAGTTATATGAATATCAAAAAAAATATTCAATATCCTAAATAATTGCGTGAATCATCATCATCCATCGAATGGAAAATATTTCTTCACAATATCATAACCTAATAGTTATTATTTATTAATCAGTGAATAAAGTAATGATTTTCCTTTCACTCGAATATTTATACATTGAAAAAACTTCGTTGTATCTTGTATCCTTTAACTCTGAACCCAAAATGTTCATCCCTGGAGACTTTATTCTGCCAGTACGGCCTCTTATGTGAGAACGGGATAACTTATAATAATACTCTTCTAGAGTAAGTTTTCTTGATGTTTGTGTGTTCAGCATAACTGAAAATGAGGAAACCACAATAATTTCAAACTTAATATTTAATTCATTTTACTGAATAGATTATTTTTTTGCGAGTTTCTGGAAAATGGCTCCAATGAATTTCTTTAAAATATCAACTACAGCTTTAAAAGAGCTACAACTTTTGTTTAAAACATTTTTCAAAATTAATTTATTGCCGTTGTTCTGGTGGAGCGGTGACGTTATGCTTTCCTCTAAAGTCCATTTCAATATTATGTATTATACAACTATATGGTCTATATAATATTAAAAAGAATTTTATATGTGGCAAAAATCGGTTTACCGGAAGTCCGGACTTTTTTTAGCGTAAATATATTTCGGATGCGCGCAAATGTACCATTTTCAGTTATATGTGAAATTTATAACAGGAACATACTCTATTTGTACGAGTATTCTTATTACTGCAAATCAGTCAATCGAAATTTGCAGTAACCAGAAAGTCGTGAGCTTTTTAATGCACAAAACCATCGTTGGTTCGCGTCCGCAGTTGTTGGACTTTGCCGGAAACCTTCACGCTGGCAGTGATTCTAAACGGAATACCAAGTTTGAGATTCTTGCGATTTTCCGTTTTTTATATATTTGTTTACACAAACAGATAAACATGTACGGTCATTGGCGCGCGAAGCTTTCCATACCCGACCTTCACACACTCCACTGCCGGCCTTCGAACAGTGTTCTTTCATTACAGACAACAGTTCCATCACCGGCCAGTGATCTGTAGAGGCTTTTAGAAAGGGAAAATCTAAGAGCAGCACTGCTGGGCTCGAACCCTGGACCTCCGCGTGAGAGGCTAACCACTTAGCTATTCCCTTCCTGTATAACCTTTTTGCAATACATCCTGTGATAACTTTTACTTGCTCTTCTTCCGAGTAAGAGAACTCACAAATCAATTTTCCAGAAAAATGCTCCAAATATATTTGTAGGAGTGTTTTGTAGAAAATATAGGGATAGTTTATGTTTATGTTAATATAGGTTTTTTTTCTATGTTTCAGTATAGATTTGGCCGTTGTTTGCAAAACAAGTAAAACCATGGTTGGCACGAGGCCAAAAAAGAAGAAAAAATTTTTCTTTTAGAAAAAGTATATTTTTCAGCATATCAGACAGACATCATTGGCGTCCTTTCACAGAATCTATGACGGAGAAATAGTTGTGTGGAGTTCAACTCCACACAGAAAAATGTTTCAACCAAAAATTTCAATGACTATTGAAGTGTAGTTAGTATAACGAATTCGAATCAACTTGTTCTTCTATCTTTATCGAGAAAAAAATCAGGAAACTGGAAAAAAGTGGAAGCTACCCTATTACACTTCTGGTCAACTAATTTTATTCTAAATTTTCTTTAAACTTCGAATACTCATTGCATAGAACACTATTCTATAACTTTTATTTAAAACATTGTTCGGATAAACTGATTTGGGGTTTTTGGGAAACCTGTCAGTTAGGTTAAAATTTAAACTACCGCTACAAGCTTTAGTTACGACCAAGGATGCTCCATTGTTAGTTATACCTTGCCATACATAAACCTTATCACCTTTTTTATGGCCTCGCGCATTTAAACGGTTGTAACCATAACAGTTTTAAAGAATTTCTTACTATTATACTATATTATTTATTGTAGTCCGAGAAAGACGTGTGATTGTTTGTTTCCACACAAGATTTTGCTTCCTGCAACAGATATTAACAAGCAGCCTCGAACAAATTCGAGGCATATAAATACTTCATGATTTTGAATACAAGTTTTCTTATTTATGGAAATCCTTAGTGTGATATTTGGTTTGTATATAATAATGTAGGTCAGGGAAGATTTTAATTAATAGTTTCAATCTATAGCCCAATACCTCAGCAACAAGGTATGTAGGTTAATACGAATCAACGATCCTTACAGTAGTAAGGTTTCATGTTTATAATTAAAGTCAACTCACGTGGGCCGTAGTACTGGTTATTATGGATTAATGAAGGTGATCACACAAATCCATGAATATTCAGATGAAAGTCAACTCCCACCACTACTAACTACTAAAATCCCCACCACCATTATTGTCGTCATCTACGCTACTTCAGCTCACAATAGATTAAATTGACAAGCCATTCAATTGATAACACTGTCCGTCCGATCGTTCAACATAGTTAATGAGAATGTTGTTTTGATTAATAAATTACAATGTAAGCCGTTGATGATGGTGTTTATTATATATGAAAAGCAATTATATTACAAGTTATTTCCGCTTTTCTTCCTAAATTAATTTCTTTTTATAATTCTCGACCAAATATCGATCAATTCAATCAATTACTTACACTCTCTGTTTAGATTAAAAAACATTTAGGGATCTAATAGAATTTCTTAAAGGAAATATAAGAACAAGTAATAACACCGATGGTTGGCCAGGGCTAAAAAAAAAATGTAGTTGAAACACTCCCATGACTTTCTCTTGCTGCAGTCAATACAAGTTAATCGAAACATTTTCGTAATGCTTACAAAATTTAGTTGGGCTTACCATAAAAAAGCTACCAGGGTTAAATCATACATACTTGAGTGTAACTTATATGGCCTGTCTCAATAAAGTATTCCAACATTAAAGGAATTCGTACTATAGTCTTTGTCGACAAAATTTCAAAAAAACTCAAATACCTGTTTTGTAAAGTCGATCTTCTGGTTGACAGATTTTACTTCAAATTTGGAATTCTTATGTTTTAGAATGTTTCTTTTATATTAATATACAATGGTTGAACCAAACATTTTATTGAATTGATACTTTAGAGAAAAGTTAAACGCTACTGAAGAACCCCCACAAAATATTAATTTTCCAATGAAAAACTTTTTAAATAAAAGTGACAAGTATTTATGTGTGTAGACTAGTAAACAATGTTTGAAGATCGTTTGGAGCCGTTTATCGAGAAAATCGCGAATAACTGAAAGAAAAAACCATTCAGTAAAGTTGCACTACCGGATAATAGATTTTGCTTGACGAATTATTATTATTTGTCTGTGGAGGGAAACCCTACGCTATCCAAATCCTCACTGGGCCCATTCAGCTACCCCAAGAAAAACAACAACAAACCGGGTCTATAACAAAAATCCAGATCCGGATCTAATCCATCTAAGTTTCACCGCAATCCGAATAAATCGGACAATAACCTTAAGCGGAAATAGCCTAATCTCTTCCACAGACATCCTATTCCGACCAAAGGTCCTAAACCTAATTTCCTCACAACCCAAGAAATCAGTCGTAATATGTTTGGGTGTTTCCTCCTCTGTCTCACAGACTCTACAAAATTAATCCGGCATGAGCCCCATTATGTAGAGATGTCTAAACCACAATGTCCAGTAAGAGATCCAACCAGATGCCTGAGAGCGCTCCGTGAAAAACACAGCAACGTCTCACTAATGGCCTTGTCCGGACCCCCACCCCGATGAGCATTTTGGACTGCCGAAAACCAACTGAGCTCATCCATAAGGATGAATGCTGTGAAGCTGTCCATGTCTGGAAGCCTGACAGACATGTGCCAGAAGACACGCCAACAGCAGGCTCGGGACCAATGAAAGGAAGAGAGGCGCCGAATTTGGCAAACCTATCCACCTCCTAATTCCCAAAAATTCCCATATGACCTGGCACCCAGACTAAAAGCACATCCTTCAGAGAAGAAAGCTCTTCCAGTCTTTTAGATCATTCTAACACCAACCTGGAAGTGAAGACACATGAACTCAGCGCTTTCAGCGCAACCTGGCTAGCCGAGCAGATACAAACACCTTTTAAGTTAGTGTTACGTACCCTCTCATCCAAAACACAACAAAGAATAGCATAAACCTCAGTCTGGAAGACCGTGGTCCATTCACCAAGAGATACTTTGCGTGACGAAACATTCGTGTCCAGATGCGGTAATGGTATATACGGAATACCAAGTATGAGCTTCGTTTTTGTGATATTTTGTTCACTCACACACAAAAACATTGACCATACTCTAAATTGTTTTTTCCTTTTCAGGGGGCCTCAAAACTTATACTTCCGGTGGAAACACAATTTCCAAAATTTGACATGAGTGTGAGAAATTAAAAAAAAATCTGGTGTGAAACACTCACACAAATATCTCTTATTGCAGTATACAAAATTGTAATTATTATTTATTAAATATAAAAAATCTTGATAACCACATAGCGTTGGTGTAAAATTTAAACCAGTTAACCTATTTCAAAAAAGTTTGACGAAATGACGGTTTACATCTTATCAGAAGATCCCTGGTGCTTTGTTAAGAGTAATTTTCTTGTTATTTAATATTATGAAATAAGAAATTCTATAGTATGTATATGAAAAATGGATCATTTCATTCAGAAAGTGGACAAAAGAAAATGAAAACCAAGCCTAAAGCAAAAATCAATACAATAACGAAGCACAGAAATTTCTACCCGCCAGACATCGCTAAATAAGTTACTGTAGGTATTATTAAATTAAATAAATATTTATATAAACTTTTTAAATTAGTCTCTTCTTAACAAATCGCCAGTTTTCTCTAAACAAATCAATGAGACCTAATTACGATCTTCGCAATATGAGATGTCTGTTGGCTTCTCCCCCCCTACTCTACATGTTTTTCTCTAAAATACTATTTATAGTTGATTAAACAATTCTACCATCCAAACAAAATTAATTATAAATAAATAGATGACCAAAATTCCGAGTTTCAAGAAAATTAGTAAACCGGAAGTGCGCTTTTACAGAACAGATTTTTTTCAGTACACTAACTATAAAATTTGTCAATTACAATTTTGAGAACTGGAGTAAGAGAAAGTGTGTAGTGTTTCCCACCAGACTTTTTTTAAAAAAAAAATAGATAAAGCATAACATTTAAAATAGGAAAAAATTACTTGGAAAATTCTATTTAACTATAATGATTAAATAAAATACATTTTCATAATAACGATACCGTGGGTTACAAAACGTTTATTTCCGGATGAAATCTCAGTCACGAACGGTGTACTACCTCTTACCTATGGGAGAAAGTGAAAAGTGGGGTTATTAATTTTCTAGATTATTAATATCTTGGATAGCTTAGCATATCAATTCTTTATCAAGCACAGACATTGTTGCTTTACTAAACATGTGCTTTATTATATACGAGGAAAATGAGAATACCTTCTTTGTATGCAGGTTGCATATAAAACACTTCCTGGTGGACAATATAAGAGTTTATTTTATCAACCTCATTTTGTTTACTTCCTGTTTTATCCCCAGGTTGTATACATTTTCTTACAAAATAACCTAACTTGTTTACGTCTTCGTTGAATATGTTGTTAATAGAAAAAGATAAATGAAGCACTCCCATGGAAAACTTGCTTAATATTTTACGGGACTTATTACACATTCTAAAAACATTCATGCGACTTCCTCTTGTTGCAGTTTTCATGTTATAATTGACCAAGTTTTTTGTTCAATAACAAAATGACCTTTCTAGCGAAACGTGATCTACCAGCTCCCCTTGAACTCCCCTATAGAATTTAGGTGTTTTTTTTTTTATTATTATTATTATTAAAGGGAGGGGAGGGCGAAACCCTACACTATCTAAAGCCTCCCTGGGCCCATATAGCTACCCCTAAAGAATAACAACTACTGGGTCTAGAACAAAAGTCCAGGCCCAGGTTTTACTTATCTAAGTTTTACTACAGAACGAACAAATCAAACAGAACCTTAAAAGGACATAGTTTAAGATCCTCTACCGATATCCTATTCCAGCCGAAGGTCCTAAACCTAATCCCCACATTAGATGCATGGGTGTTTCCTCCTCCGTCTCACAAACTCTACAAAAGCCGGTCAGGCATGAATCCCATTGTATAGAGATATCTCCTTAAGCCACAATACCCAGTGAGGAAACTAACCAGATGCCTGAGAGAGGTCCGTGAAAGACACAGGACCCCCCACTCAAAGCTCCGTCCAGACCCCCAATGAGCATCTTATACTGCCGACAACCCACTGCACTCATCCATAAGGATGAGTGCCGTGAAGTCATCCATATCCGGAAGCCTGACAGACATGTGCCAGAAGACGCACCAACAGCAGGCTCGGGACCAGTGAAAGGAAGAGTGGCCCCTAATTTGGCAAACCTATCCACCACCTCATTCCCAAAGATTCCCATGTGACCTGGGACCCAGACCAGAAGCACATCCTTCAGAGAAGAAAGGTCTTCCAGTCTTTTAGAACATTCCAACACCAATCTGGAAGTGAAGACACATGAACTAAACGCCTTCAACGCAGCTTGGCTGTCCGAGCAGATACAAACACCCGAATTTAGGTGGGAGTTTCAAATAAAAAATCATACGCTATATTATGTGCTTATTTAATATTTCAATCTTTAGAGACGTTATAAAAAATCAAATCAAATCAAAAAATCAAGTGAAACACTCACACGACTTTCCTTACTCCGATTTAATACAATTATATACATATAAAATGGTAACATTGTTATTTACACATCAAATTTTACTCATTTGTCCTAACATAAGCCTACCATTGATACCAGCCTCTCAACCCAGGCCAGGTAGAGCAGCGATAACATTGTAGTCCGGAAGGCCGCGCCAATAACATTGATCTAACAATGAATTATAGCAAAACTTTTATTGTATACTGATATTATATAGGAGACTGAACCATACATAGTACTAAAATGGTACATTAGTGGAAAGCTAAACTGTTACTACTGTTCCCTTAGATTCCGATGTTCCCAAAAATTCAGTTTTCTCAGGAATAAGAAGTGATAGCCGTTAATGGTTGTAGGTGGTGTACGAAGTTTAAAGAAACTCTTGAGAGCCGTTTTGAGAAAATCTCGAAAAAGTGAAAAAAAAAAAATCCGGTAAAGTTCCACTTGAGGTTGATGGATTTTGCTTGAAATCTTTCATGTCAATTGCTAGGTGGTAATACTTAGACGGAATATCGAATTTGAGCTTCCTGCTGTTTTTCGTTTGTGAGATACTGTGTTCACACACAGACCTTTTCGCGAAAAACATTTTTTATCGTATTCAGGGGGATATGTATTTTTGTGGAAACCTCAATTTCGAGAATTTGACAAGGTACTTTCTTTTTGTTACAGCATCAAGAGAAAGTTTTTTTGTTTTTTGTTTAATATGATTTCCATATTCTCTTGTTGACTTCGTGATTTTGAAGTTTATCATGCAGAGCGAAAATAAAGCTCCGTTCGGTCGGTCTTCAAGTTAATTTTCTAACATTTACAAAGTTTTTCAATATGTACAAGCGTTTACCATTACTATAAAATCGCATCAACGTGACCGAATTATCTCAAAGATATGTAAACTGTACAAGGATACTGCTGAATTTTTTGTAGATATGCCACGTTTACCTTGTCACAATCATGACATGATAGTATATACACAACAGAACCAACTGATATACTTCAACTAGGGCAAATAACATTGTTGACATTTTGTAAATATTGAATGTCAATAATTTAACGTGTTTCTATTTATTGGAAATAAACATTTAATCGACATTTACATCAAAGTATGAAAAAACAGCGGTTTTTTGTTGCTTTTATTACTCTCTCTTATTACGGGTTAGAGAAATTATTGCGATCGCGTCAAATTTTCTATACTGATTATTCACCGGAAATAAACGTTTTGAAGTCCCCTAAGTCCAAGAAGTGAATAAATCGGTTTATGTGTGTGTAGAGCCGACTAGCATAACGCAAAAAGGGAAAATGTAGAGAGTTTGAATTTGATATTTAGTATGTAATGACATGGCAAAGTCATAGCAATGTCAAACCATCACAACAGATAACAAAGAAAGAATAATTTACAACTAGTGGCCTAGCCTGCTGCCTGACTTCAAAACAAGGCCCGGGCAAACAAACAAAGCAAGGGTAAATACCCTTACATCAAAGCAAGCACCGCTAAGGCTGGCCACTGACCTAAATCGGTGGTCACCAAACCGCTAACCAAGGTCGCACACTAGGGCAGATGTCTTGGTGTGAGTGTGGCCAACACTAATATATAAACTTCGCCCGATTGGAAGAGGGGATGATTATACGATTATACTTAAGTACGTCTTCATATACGAGCAGCAGTTTACGCGTCCCTATACAGTTTTTATTTATACTTATTACCTTTAGTTGTGCATCTTAGTTCATTTATCTTAATCATTCTAAATTATTAGTTATTTATCTTCTATTTATTTCTAAGTATTTCTTGTTAATAGTTACCATTTTTTACGTTTAAATTATTGCTCAAATACAGTCTATTTTTATAATTTCTGTGTTAATAATTCGAGCACTAACTTCCGCCCTCTTCAGACATCCACTACATACCTCAGGAATCACACTAAACGATTCCACTACATCTTGCAGTATCACGGTGGAATCAGATCATCCAATAAACGATTCCACTACAAGTACAATCAGAGAACTCACAATAAAATTTTGGTCATAAACTCAACAGGAAATACCAATTTACTGAATATACGTTTACTTTCACTTAATCCTATTAAGAGGATGTATTGCGATCGCGCCAGATTTTCGAAATTGAGTTTTTGGAAATATATATTTTGTGGTCCCCTGAATGAGAAAAAAATGTGTCAAGCGAATGGTCTAAATGTCTGTGTATGAGTGTTAACAGAATATCTCAAAAACGAAAAGTCGCAGGAAGGCCACCAACCATGCAGTGCCTCTATTAATTCCCCAAACAAAACAGGAAATAGCAGTTTAAAGTTAAACCTAACATCACAGATTCCCAGAAATTTTTAAAACCATTTCTTTCTTTTTTTTCAGAAAACATTTCAAATTAAAGAGAAAGATTTTATAAATGTGTAGTTGTTAGCATTCCATCCAAATTTTCAGAAAATCCGTGAAGCAGTTTTCAAGAAAATTTCGAAAAAATCAAAAAACCTATTTGGAAAAGTCGTTGTTTAATCTCCTGACGCCTTTTTGTCTCCTAATGTATACCTTTTGCAACACATATGTCACTGTCGGCCGTTGTCGTAATTACTATAACTTCCGATTGCACATTGTCCGGTTTCACCTCGAATCTGTTAGTACTGTAGTAGTTCTGTTCGAAAACTGTTGTACCATAGGCTCGTACACGCACGAAGTGCTCTATTTTCCACCGTGTTACCCTGCATGTTAAGTGCATTTCGTTTTCTCTCTGTTACTTTACCGCAAAGTATACGAGCGTGTCGTTTCTCGCCTCTTTCGTTACACCCCATTTTCCCGGATACGCAGTTTTCCGTTATTCTCGTTATACCGCATGTTCTCCGCTTAAGTACAGTACATCATACAAAGGAATCTACTTATGCCTACTTGGCCTTCAATCTGCTCGCCTTTTAGACTGGAGGACACCATCTACGTTCACAAAGGTATCTGGGGCCAGGGGGAGTGGGGGAGTCGACTCTCTTTTCCTTTTGGGATCCCTTTCCTTGGAGCGTTGTTAAGCCAGTGTCCACATCTTGCAAGGTAAGCGTTCTATTATTCATACTTATTGAATTAGTATTCTCTGTTTCCCCGCATTAAGAACTACACCCTATCAAATACAGTCCACTTACCGCTTTGTTTGACAAGATCAGACAGTCGCCTTTCCGTTAACTGGTTTCCTTTAAATTTGACGTTTTATTAAAAGGATTTAAGGAACCTTAATATTAAGTTGGTGATACTACTGTAATATAATTCTTAAAAAGCATCTTAGTGGAAAGCCTGACGTGCGGTAAACAGAACCGGAAAAAAACATTTTTCTGACGATTTCCCAAATAAAAGTGACCGTCCTCTTTTACATCCTCTTACTCCTACTAGCAGGAAGTATTAGTACAGTTGGAATGCGTTGTTCAAAGAATATCTAAGAGCCATTTTTGAGACAATTGCAAAACAAAAAAAGAAACCATTTAGTAAAATCGCAATTCCGGTTGACTCTGGCGGAAACCTTGTTGCCGTGTCAGATCTGCGGTGGTTGCTGTTTCTGTGGAATATCAAATTTCAGCTCGGTTCAGGATTTTTTGCATTTACGATATTTTTTTTTTTTTTGTTCGTACACACACAGACTCTTTGCAAAAAAATTTTTTCCGTATTCAGGGGGACCTCAAAATCTGTATCTCGGTGCAAAACTCAATTTCAAAAAATTGATAAGATTGCTTTATTTTCCCTTCCAAAAAGTGGAGTAAAAGTAAAAGTTGTAAAAACCGCGAGAGAAAGACAAAGGCTGGAGGCTGAAATCGGGAGGGCTACCCCGGAAACGGTGATGAAGACCATGCTCATCCAAAGAGACCGGTGCGACAGGGTTGCCATCTTTGTCCGGACGGTCCTTCGGATGATGATTACTGAGATAAGTTGGGACCTCCACCCCCCCACCCCCGGGGACTGGGTCAAGCTAGTCTGGAGTGTGCCCTTAGGGGGTATTACGAAGCACCACCCCGAAGTAATATCTTAGCAGTTCCGGGGTGGGCGGATGCCTGCAAAGGGAGGAGGTGCGAGTCCCACACCCGTGCGGTGGCATTTTCCCCCTTCATAAAAAAAAAAGCCATCATTTATTCTGTGCAAAAACAACTGAAAAAAAAAATGGTTCCTTAAACTATTCGAATAGACAAGTGGGTTTTAATGGAAAAGTTGAAATGACAGAGGAAACAGAATTGCAAGTACAACACATAGTTGAAGTCAAAAAGAAAATGAGGGATGTTGACTAACTAAAAAGATAAAAAGTAAAAGAGGAAGGTAATTTCTAAAAATGGAGGATGAAATTAAAGATGTAAACATTGGATTTAGAAACTGGAAAAGGACTGGTCTAAAATGTAAAGTTAGTGGACGAGTTTATTTATACAGACTTTCATTAAGAAATAGGACTAGTTTCCAGAATTTAATTTTTTTTTTTTTGTAAAAATTTGTAAATAAAGAAATACTTCAATGAATTTATCACTTTCTCTTGCTATTGTAAGAGGAAGATTACGATTGTGTCAAATTTTCAAATTTAAGTTACTGCCGGAAATAAATGTTTTGTTGTACCAGAGTCCGAAAAAGTGGTTTCTATAAATTTGTCTCGTGCGTAAATGTAATTTTGTCGTTTTTTTTTTTTTTTTTGAATGCAGCCCAAAAAATAGAAAATCACAGGAAGAACTCATTTTATATTCCGTTTAGGTATCATTACCCCATCTGATAGTAAGATATTCTGTTAACACACACACACACTATTCTCTTAAATTTTTTTCGTATTCAGGGGACTTCAAAACATGTATTTCCGGTGAAAACTCAATTTTCAGAGTCTGCCTCAATCCCAATATTTTCCTCTTACTAGGAGTAAGAAAAAGTTAAAAAAGAAAATTTCATAGGTTATGGCGACGCAGTATCGTTACGCTTTCCTCCAAAGTGCCACTTGAATATAATGTGCCGTTCTATATAAAATTAAGGATTATTAAAAGAGTTGTTAAAAGTTCAGAATTTGAAGAAAATCCGTTATTGCGATTGTAGCAATAAGCTTCTAGTTTTTGGTAATTTCTTGAAAAGGACAGCATCAGTTTCCTTTAGGCCCGGGCGAATAGTGAGGGGCAAGTGATGCAGGATAGGCTAGGAATCTGTAACTTGAGCTTCTTGTTGTGGGGCATATAAAGTTGACGCAGACATGTGCTTGCCCTAGAAATAATGTTAGCTTTTCCTCTTTGGGCTTGTCGCTTCCTGAAAGTTACTCCCCCACTTTTAAAATTTAATCCTTGACCAATGAATGAATTTAATGAATTGGCTCGAACGTTTTATTTTAAGGCGTCAAAACAAATTCACTGTTTGTTTTACGTTTTTTCATGTATACACTTTGCCAAATACTTTTCGTCCTTCTTTTGGATAAGAGTTAAGTTTTCCATATCACTATCAGAACTTTTCAAACAACCATCCCATGGTGCTCACGGAGATCACGTTTATTTAAAACTGCGTCACTTGTGCTACGTCCCAATGTCCGCACCAAGGAAATGCCTGCGCGGCCTGTCCTTTGCTGTGCCAGCTGGCCTCGCCTGGGTTCTACGTCGCCTACCCTTAAACTTGGAATGCTTACTGCACAAATATAAACCTATCAATTTTATTTTTTCAAACATTACTAGAAATATAAAATTTTTCTAGAAACATTTATTTGATGTGGAGTACTGGGTGAATTTTAAACTGCCGTTACAAGCTTTTTTAAGAGATTGAGATTGGAGTCCGCGGCTCTACAAATCCCATTCAGGAATTATAATCCTCACCATTTTTTTTTTTTTTAATATATTTAAGGCTCGCCCAATTAAAATTTAGTAAACATTGCAAGTTTAATGAAAATTTGTCATTTAAATTTATAATATATTTCAGTGAGTGAAATGTCGTAATAAGTGTTTCATCTGTATATCAGATTTTTATTCAGACACAATAAAGTATATAGGTACAATATTGACCTTTTCTGATAAACTCTGCTCATGTATCTTAATGCTATCGAGATATTTTTTGAGAAAGACTACTTGATACATTGGCGATACATTATTTATTTTTTCTATCTCTTGTTGAGTCGATACGATTTATTATATAAGTATTACTTTCTCTTACTTTTTACTTCTACTACTATCATTTCCAATTGTATATTTTGATTAAACTTCATTCGTTACATAAACAAATATTTTGGATTCCAACTAGGTCAAAGAAAGTCCTCGTGAGTTAGGCCACTGCCCCTCTGCCATCAAACTACAAGCCATGTACGAAAGAATACCCTTTCGCCAGACTTTCCAAGGAATTTCTCTTTATTTTCATAAAGGCATTGCATTTTTCAGAAATTCCTTGCTTCTCTTTGGTTATTTTTTCCGCCTGCTCGACGTCGTTACTTTCATACCACACAGTCGTCGGATAAATGATCAGAACGGATTGACTGTTCTTTGCAAATGCAATAATGTCAGCATATCTCACAAATCAGTTCGTGATCATTTCCAAAATACTCTTCAAGACAAGTGCAACCTTTCTTTGTCATTAACTCCACAATTTTGTGTTTCATGTTATGGTGTCGCCGATTAATGATTAGCATATTATTAGGGCATTTACCGAGCATATTTCCCTGCCGCATTTGAAATAGAAGGGCCCTTCATTTCCTACAGAAAGACTTACACACTTCCCTGGGATACTACGCAGATGAGCCTAATTTGAGTGCGTTAAACCAGTCGGATCTAGAAAGCAATTGTTTGTCATAAATCTTGAACACTCTCGAAGTCTCTTTCAAGTGCCGAATCCCCATTCCCTGGCACTTACAGTTTGCCCATTCTTCAAAAATTCTATCACGCAGATTCCTTACAACAGTTCGACTCGAACCATTTCTGCCATTTTAATATTTAGATGGACCATTCAACAATTTCTTTCTAGAAATCAAAGCTCTATTCAAAATGATGAATGACCGGTAAAGTAGGTAGATTATGAGCAATGGATCAATGCTAGAGAGAAGATTCTCATTGGCAACCGACCACGGGGGCGCGTAAAGCGTACCTGTGAGGAGTTAGCCAGCAAACCCAATATTGCTTTTACATTCCAGCAAATAATAATGTCACTTCCTTCCAAAAGTGTTTGATTCAGATTAGTTTAAATAATTTAATATTGTTATATTAAATAACAATAAAGTTAAATAATAGAACATGATCATAGCCATAACATTTTAGTAAATCCAAAACAAAATGTATACGAAACTATTTACTTAAACTAAACTAACATTTCCAATTGTGTAGATTTTGATTAGAATTCATTCGTTATATAAACAAATATTTCGGTTTCTATCTATCCAGTCTGGGTAAGAGATGGTTTGAGGCTAATATGAATTGGACTAATTTTCCTGGTATATATCGGGCCATACAACTGGGCCAACATATTCTGTAGATTTCATAACCACCAACCAATGATAGAGTGGTTATATGAATAATTAATGATATTCATTCATAGAGAAGCTTATACTGCTTAAAATTGCCCTAGTTTTTGTAAGCTGAGGATAACATTTCCTATCAGTAATAGAAGAAATTTTCAATCAATTTAAAGACAGTTAAAAATAAAAACTGTAATCTGATGAGAAATACTCATACTATTCTGTAATGCTCGTTGTTTTGTGGACAAATTTTCTTGAAAGTGGAGTTTTTACTAACTGTTTAGTTCTTTAGGAAAATCAGTGTTTCCGGAAAAGTGTTTCAAATAAAAGTTTAACATATTTAAATCTTTTCTTGTTAAATCTTGTTAACAGGTAGTAGAATTTTGCATAGCGTTCTTACTCTCGCTTAATCCTCCTAGTAAGAGGAACTATTGCCATCTTGCCAGTTTTTCGAATTGATTTTTCACCGGAAATACATATTTTGTGGCCCCCTGAATACGAAAGAAATGTTTTTAGCGATGTTCTATGTGGTGTGTGTGTGTGTGTATATATATATATATATATGTATGTGGGTGTATGTATGTATGTGTATATTAATAGAATATATCAAAAATGAAAAGTAGCAAGAAGCTCATAGTTGGTATTCCATTGATGCTTATCACCGAACACCCATGAAAATTTCAGTTAAAATCCGTCAACTGGAAATACGACGACTTTACTCTGAAGTTTTTTTTTTTTTTTTTATTCAATGATTTTCTCGAAAACGGCTCCAACGATTTTCTTCAAACTTCGTATATACTATCTACTTAAATAAATATCTATGATTTTTTAGGAAAATTGATTCCTGTGGGTTCTAGAGGAACAGTAAGTAGCGTTATACTTTTTCTCTAAAGTACAACTTCAGTATAATATAGGGTTTTACCAATGTGCATAATATTAATACACATTATAAGCATTGCTAGAAATCCAAATTTGAAGTAAATCAATTTAATGGGCGTGCGATTTTACAGATATAGGTTTTTGAATTTTTTGGGGGGGAATTTTCTCGAAAATGACTGTAACGTTTTCGAAACATTTTCAAAAAAAAAATTTTGCGCGTCATGTGGAATGTTAATTTCAAATGTTATATGGAATTGGTTCAGTGTTTTTGGGGTGCTGCTTTGCTGGGCCACAATTTATAGTCACTTTTCTCTACCTGCCAAGCATACTAAGAAGATATTTTATTCACAATAAACAATTATAGTTCATTCGTTGAAGACATTTGTACTTTCCCATACTGATATAAGAGGAGGAAGTATTGCGATCTTGTCCAATTTTCAAAATTGAGTTTTTCAATTCGGAAATACACGTTTTGAGGTCCCCTGAATACAAAAAATAAATGTTTTCAGAAATTGATCTGTATAACATTTTTTTTTTTTTTTTTTTTTTTTTTTAATATCTTTTTATTTGAAATTTACAACTGTGTAACATAAAGCACAACAAGTAAATATGTTGAGAAGAAGTATAAATTGGCGTGCAATTAACGTGAATGTTAGTCACCCAGTGGTGGCCAACATTAATTCAAGTGATCTCGTGGCCATCGGCGCCTGAGCCGTCGGACTGGATGTCCGGGAAGTGATCGGGAAGAAAGGTGCTGTACGAGAGGATTCGGGTGCGATCTGAGCTTTTCATGGAACTTGATGTAACGGGATTTAGCAAGGTCTGCTACGAATGGAACTTACGAGATCAGTATGTAGAGTGAGGTTTGAAACATAGAAAGGAGCGTTAGCTATTCGGCGAAGAATTTTAGATTGTAAGGTTTCTATGCGGTTTAGATTTGATTTTTTGGCAGCGCCATAGAGTTCTAGTCCGTAAGTCCATATCGGCATAAGGAGAGAAGTGTATAGTCTTATTTTATTGTGTAAAGTTATTTTTGAACGTTTGTCAAGAACGTCGAGAGTAGTCGGTATCGCGTTGTATAACATTTGAAAATGAAAAATCAACTACTTGCACTTATCTACACAGGAAAAAGAAACAAACCAATTAACAAAATATATTAATTAGGAAATAAGAGATCTCTCATAACGGTAAATAAATATCAATGGAAGTAATCAATATAGAAGTAATTAATGAAACTAACGTATTAAGCGTGTTAACTGGATTGATTACTGTTTCCTGGCTTGAATTTATTTCAGTGGCCGGCTCGATTAACTGGCTTTAACTTTACTTTAATTAAAAAAAAGAAAAGTTAAAGATCTCTTTCTTTCTTTTTTAAGTTTTGCCAATATTATCAACTCTCTACCTTACCTATGCAAACTAGATACCCTACTGAAAGCATATAAAAACCTATATCCTTATAACCATAACGATATATCCTTATTATTGTTACATTCGAAAGGCGAATACTCTTCCCCAGACAGATCATACAATCCTATAGTCATAATATCTTTTTTATTGTTAACACCAATTCTCTGGGTGACCATAATATTTTGTAATATTATCCCGGATAATGGTACTTTTTATTTCACTGATATCATCTGAATATAACTGTTCATAAATTTTTTTATTCCATTGGCTTTTTTTAAATGATATTTGAATACTCCATAACATTACGCTGGCAATATTTCTATCAAAAACTATCATATGTTTTAATTCTTCACTTGATGATGGACAAAAAATCGTATAAATTCAAAAGTTGGTTGTTGAGAAGCGATCAAAAGAAAGAAAAAAAACTTCCTGAAGCCATTTCAAGAAAATTTTTCAGTCTAGGAAATTGTGAAAAACCAAAAACTGATTACCAACAAATCATTAAACTGGAACATCTAATTTGTGCGATTTTGTAGGAAATCAAGAGGGAATGCATTGAATCATGTTCTAAAACCGACTGCCCTGAAAAAAAAAGGCGTTTAAAGTATGAGTGCCCTCTCCGGCGGCTACGCCTACTCTGCCTCTCTTGTTTAGGATATTTGTAAGACTTAGCTAGTAAGTATTAGGTTAGTGATGTAGCTAGTAAGTTAGGGTAAGTTTAGGTTTACGTTAAAATAAGCGTAGAGAAGTTGGAAATAGAAATTATGGTAGATTTATTGTAGTTAAATAGTTCTAGATTAGTTAGTTGTAATTCAAAACACCAGGTAGCAGCAGCAGACGGACGGAGCATTGATAGAGTGAAGAGACGAGGAGGGCATGGTGGAAGAGGGGGACATCAGCTGGCAAAAAAAAAGTCAAGGTCATGAGAGAGACGACAAAGTTAGAGGTATATAGAGTATAGACAGAGTCTGTTACAAAAAAAAAGACGAAAATTTGGCAACCTCAAGAAGAACATTGTGTTTTGCGGTTAAACGGATTAAGCTGAGAAGCGGCTAGGACTCTGAAATCCCAAAAAGGTGGGTCATTTGTGGTATGTGAACCTCAAAAAAAATTAAAATGAAACCCAGGCCTGGTGTTGGAAAGGTGTATCATTACGACTCAAATTAGTGAACTAACTTACCTTCGTTTTTTTAAGTAATCTGCACAACCCACCCTATATTGAAATCCTTACCCACTTATTGTGTACGATAAAATTGAGATTATTTTATTTAATTTTGAGAGGGGTGGAGCGTTGGCATTATTTTAGAAGTACCATTTTTCGTTTTATTGTTATTTTTATTTTTTTGTATTTCCCAGACTGGATGTTTTTTTTGTGTTCTTTGGTTGTAAATAAATATACTTTTGTATTCTTGTAATTTTTTAAAAGTAGATGTCATTTCGCTATTTCGATTGTGAAGGAACCATTATAACCTAGATGAGTAAGTTGCTACGAGTGCTCCACGTGGAAGAGAGGCACATCAGGTGTAGTTGCTAGAGGGATGCTACAACCGCAACACACAGGTAGTGTAATAGAATGTCGGCCTACGGCCGTTAACTTAACACGTTCGACGCTCATCAATCTCTTACTTTCTTTTTCTTTTTTTTAAATTATTATTTCTAAATATTTCGCCCTTTTTTTTTTAATTTTACTATTTTCCTTTTGATTCGAAGTTACTGAAGCACTGTTGATTTTAGTTTGTCGTTCTCCACCCTGTTCCATTGGTCTCAAAACTATCTTCCACTACCTGGTATTTTCCTTTTTCTTTTTTTCCTATTTTCCATTCTAGTTTGCTTACACCCCTTCTCCCTGAGCTGCCCAAGGCAATTGTCCACGCCAAAGGACTTTGGGGTGTAACAACCTTGCTGGACAAGGTATTGTGTAGGATGCACGAGGTGTAAAAAAACGTGCCAACTCAGTTTGTGGAGACAAAAAATCAAGGAGAAAACAGTTTTAGGGTGGTTAATGACCACAGCTGTCGATGCGCCGAAAAAACAAAAAAAATTGTATGAAATCTGAAATATTCCTATGTTCAGTTTCTTAAGTATTGTTTCGACCTTTTTCTAATATTGGAATAGCCCTGCTTACTCTTTAATTTTGAATTTCTGTTAGAGTTATAGATCTTTTTCTGGCACTCTAATTTATTGTAAATATGTATTGGACGTAAAATAAAGAATTTTCAATTTTCAATATTAAATTTGAATCAAGCATTATCAAACATTCTTAGTAAACACAAATTTTCAAACACACAAATTTATTGTCATGGGAGTTACGCATATGCATTTTAAAATAGAATTGCAAAAAAAAGCGGGAATTTCGTCTGTGTGAAGAACTTTTACAAAGACTCTATGCTGCATAAATCTTAGCACAAATTACATTATTTGATAATCACAGAAAATCTGGTGAGAAACACTTACACAACTTTCTCTTGCTGCAGTTTACAAATTGTAATTGACAAATTTTATAATTAGTATACCAAATTTAATGAAATTCAACGGTGTTTTATGGAGAACATCGCGAAAACTAAAAAAATGCCCTTCCGATTAACTAATACTCTTGTAACTCTGAATTTTGACGATCTATTTATTTCTAATTAATTTTGTTTAGATGGTAGAATTGTATAATCATCTATGATGAACTTTAGAGAAAAACATAACCCCACTCCTCCCCCAAAAGCCCTGTCAATGTGTTTACCCGGGGAAATGTTTCAAATAAAATTTAGCTCCTTAGTTGTAGCTCACAATATCTCGTCTCGAAAAATGATTATCGTACTTTGGTTTTAAAATATTTTAAAGTAATCCAATTAGTGACTAAAAATCTCCTGTACGAGAAAACTGACTAATGTTGAAGTACTAACATCGTGAAACATATATTGCACTCTGCTAAAATGCATTAAGGAAGGAAAATTGAATATTGTGGGCATGTGCTTATGTAATAGAAAATATAAGTTATTGTTCTTGCCATAGAAGTTAAATTTGAGGAAAAGAGAGGTATATCACAGAATGGCTTAGGAGTAAGTCGTCGCTCTTCTAATTTGTTTAAACCTGCCCAGGATTTACTCTGATTTAGAGTGATGGTTTCCAACCTCCCATAGGCGTCCCCTGTCTGGAACTTCAAGATGAAGAATTACTGAGTAACAAAATTTATATCCAAAGAAACGAAATCTATATTATTCATGTATCTAACCACGATGCTTAACGAATAAAGATTATTTATCCAAAATGGGAGTGCTATGGACTACCACAATTCAATCAACCATCCAGTCTGTTCCAATTGACTGCTCTAAATGAGATTGTGGTCGTGATTAGGATGAGGTGAATAATATCAACTGGCGGCTTTTATCACATTTAGTGTGTTGATAACCAATATGCTTTCAATAAGTTCACAAATATATTACTGATTTTTGAGTAATTCGCTGCGTATCGTTAGAATCAAGACTTTTAACTTATAAAAACATTGCAAAAAAGTGTCAGTTTTCCAAATGGAATTTCGAACAGTTTTCTTTTTGCATGCTGATTAAAATAGTTCGGCAATTATTTTTTCTAATTTTACCAAAAGGTCATCTCTCGTACGTACTTTCAGCGGCTAGGGCTTTCGTCTTTGTTATTGTTATACCATTCTCAGTGGATTTCAAACGTTATCCACACAACATTGTGAGTGAAGATGGGGTAGTGGACCTAGAGGAATCTGTGATGTTAAATTTTAAATATTGTTCTATCCTAGGTGATAATGATAAAAAACAGAGATGGTGGACAAAAGCGAAGTCAAAGTCTCCTTTATTTATAAAACTCAAGATCTCACAACAAAATATAATTACTGTCCCTCTTTTAATAGTTCACAACACACATGATTTTTTTTGTGTTTAATTGCATTGCCTGGATACCACACCACTCCCCTCCTTAACACCCACTCGGCCCGGGTGGCGGTCGGTCTTCATACTGGGCCAATCGGTCCAGGTGTACCACATTCAGGTGGCGCCGCTGCGTCCGGATCCGGTAAACCACATCATTCTGGCGCGTTACCACCTCACATGGGCCTGTCCACGGCACCTGTAGTTTCGGGGAGTACCCCCTCCTGCGGCGCGGGTTATATAGCCACACCCGGTCACCTGGTTGGAATCCACTGGAGTTGGCCTGTAGGTCATACCGGGTCTACATCCGGTCACTAGCCATCCGGATCTGCTGTCGGGCCTGATGGTGTGTCTCCTTCAGTCTCTCCTTAAGGCGGCTGGCATACTCTGTCGTAATGGTTGGGGTTGTTGTGGGTGGCGTGCCGAAGAGAAGATAGGCCGGCAGACGTATCTCCCGGCCAAACAGAAGGCTGGCTGGAGTGAACCCGGTGCTGGCATGAGTGGCTGCCCGGTAGGCCATCAAAAATAGGAACACTCGTTCGTCCCAGTCCTGGTGTGTCTCGTCCACCGTCTTCTTCAAGTACCCTTTCAGTGTGCCCACCATGCGCTCTGCTAAGCCGTCCGACTGCGGATGGAGCGGAATCGTCCTCGTCTTCCTGGCTCCTAAGATCATGCATATTTCGGTCATCACGCGACTGGAGAAGTTTCGTCCCTGGTCAGTGTGTACATCCAGTGGGATACTGAACTGAGTGAAAAGGTTCGTGACCAGAGCCCGTGCGACTGTGGCCGCCTCTTGGTCCGGAAGGGGGTAAGCTTCCGCCCACTTGGTGAAGTAGTCCACAACGATGAGGAGATACCTGTTCCCCAATCGACTCCTCCGGAACGGGCCGGCAATGTCCATTCCAATTCGCTCGAATGAGGCGCCCACGTTATACTGCTGCATTTCACCCCGACTACGGGTCCTTGGACCGCGGGCAGCGAAGCAGACCCCGCAGCTGCGGCACCAACTCTCTACATTCTCTCGGCATCGCACCCAGTAGAACTTCTCGCTCACTTTCTGTAGCGTCTTGTTAGCCCCCAAATGTCCCCCTGAAGCTCCATCATGCATCTCGGCTAGGACTTCGGCGATCAGCCGCTGGGGCACCAACGTTTGCTGCCGTACTCGGCGGCCGTCCACCGATTCCCAGGCTCGCCGTAGGATACCCTCTTCTACTACCAAGGAGTGCCATTGGGCCCAGTAAGCCTTATAGTGTGCGCTGCGATCCGAGATAGCCGCCCAAGCGGGGCGGCCCTGGCCACCCTCCATTTCTTGCAGGAGTTTCCCCAGCTCTAGGTCGTCTGTTGCGCCTGCCTTAATTCCCTTGGGTCCCACGAGGAGAGCCAGGCTGGCTCTTCTACTTGCCTGGTGTATGCCTCTTCTCGAGCCTCGACCCTCACACAATGCTTGCAAGCTCCGGCACAGGGGTGCCGAGACAGCGCATCCGCGTTGGCGTGGTTTCTGCCGCGTCGGTGCTCTACCCTAAAATCATATTCTTGCAGCTGCTCTAGCCATCGGGCCGTTTGCTCTTCCAAGTTCTTGAAATTCAGTAGCCACGTGAGGGCGGCGTGATCAGTCCAGAGAATGAATTCTCAGCCGTAGAGGTACTTCCGGAAAACTCCAATGGCGCGCACCACGGCTAGCAGCTCACGCCGCGTGGCACAGTAGTTCCTTTCCGCTTTAGACAGTGACCGGCTGTAATAAGCGATCACTCGTTCCTTGCCATCAAAAACTTGTGAGAGCACTCCTGCAATTCCACTGTCGCTAGCGTCTGTGTCCAGAAGGAAAGGTCGATCATTCGCGTCTTCTTCAGCTCACCAAACGCTTGCTCCTCCTCCTCCTCCCATCGGAACAAGGCGCGCGCCTCTGTCATCTTCGTGAGGGGCCTAGCCTTCTCTGCAAATTGGGGAACAAACCTTCTGTAGTACGAACAGAATCCAAGAAATCGGCGTAGCTCCTTGATGTTTCGTGGCGGGGGCCACTCCTGCACTACACGGACTTTTTCTGGGTCCGTGGACACGCCGGCCTCGGAGCTGATGTGACCCAAATACCTAGTTTCTCGCTGGATAGGCGGCACTTCTTGGGGTTGAGTTTTAGCTCGGCAGCTCGCAGCCGTTGAAAGACCTCCCGTAGGTTTGCTAGGTGCTCTGCAACGGATCGCCCAAGTACAACCACATCATCCAAGTAAACGAGGCATACACGGCCCAGCAACCCTCGCAGCACGGTTTCCATAAGACTCGAATGTGGCGGGTGCATTGCAGAGTCCGAACGGCATAACAGTAAACTGCCACAACCCGGCTCCTATAGAAAACGCAGTCTTCTCTCGGTCTTCGGGGTGTAAGGCTATCTGCCAGTAGCCGCTCTTGAGGTCTAATGTGCAGAACCACGAGAATCCGTTCAGCGTGTCCAAGGTGACATCAATCCTGGGAAGAGGGTAGCTATCTTTTCTGGTGACGCTATTCAATCTGCGGAAGTCCACGCAAAATTGTAAGGTCCCATCTTTCTTCCGGACTAAAACCTCAGGTGCGTACCAGGGCTATTGGACGGTTCGATCATCCCTTGGTCCGCCATCTAGCGCAGGAGTTTCTGGACTTCCTCGCGTTTGGCCCTTGGCATGGGCCTGATGGCTTACCGAATAGGGCCAGCATCCCCCGCGTTTATCCTGTGCACTGTCACCTCGGTTTGGCCGTAGTCTTCATCGGAGGTCGGGAAAATATCTCCGTATTCTTCCGCTAGTGCGCGGAGTGCCTGTTACTCTTCTGCTGACAAGAGTGACGCCCACCTGTCTCTCAGGAGGGCGGGGACTGTGCTTTGGGTTCCGGTGAGGTCCCCTTCTTGCTCCTCCTGGTCGTGTTCCGCTCCCAGTGCCCTTTCTTCCTGATCTGCTTCCCCGCCTAAGGGTGCTACTAACCCAGCGTCCGCTTGGCCAGCTCCACTTCCTCCCCGTTGACCAGTAGTCGGTTTCGAGGAAGGTCGACAGCTACTGCATACTTTCGCATCATATCCAGGCCCATGATGCATTCATCTTTGATGTAGGCAACTAGTAGCCTGGCTTGCAGGTGCGTGCTCCCTAGCGCCAACTCCACTTCAATCACTCCTTGGACCGGAAGGCGGGCTCCCGTAGCTGTCTGTAGGTGCCCGGGGCATCCCGCTGATTCCCACACTAGATTAGCTACCATGTCTGGTTTCACTACGGATACTGTCGCGCCCGTGTCAACGGAGCAGGCAGCTCCGTCCTCCAATTAGACCCTGCACCACCAGACTTCCTTGTTCTCGTCCCATCCGTGAAACAATTGCAGTGCGGGGCTGATCTAGGACCAATGGTGCCCCTCTGGCATTGGCCCTTGGCTGTTTCCCTGATTCTCTGGACGTGGCTCCGGGTTGCGGGCGGTGCAATCCCGTCTCAGATGTCCTCCTCGTCCACATCTCCAGCAGCTGAGCCGGCGATAGCAGTAACGGCAGCTGGCCCCCTTCTCTTTCTCTCTATCTTCGGTGGCCACTCTTTGTATGGAGATATCCTCATCATCCTTGTCGCGAAATGCGCGGTCTCTGCTCTCCTCCAGTGTTCTTATATGGCCAGTGGCGCGGGCAGCCACCCGTGCCGCTTCTACCTTAATAGCGTGCATAGTAGCTTGTGCAATGGTCTCATGAGTGGCTAACAGCAGGGCCTCTCGTACTACTGGGCTCCGCAGGCCGTTAGTGAATGCATGCACGCCAAGGTATTGGCATACTGTGGGCGGGGCGTCAGGGTGCGGCAGGCATACTAACCTTTCAATATCTGCCCCATATTGCGGAATGGTTTCCGCTGGTCCTTGTCGGCGCATACTCAGCTCTGCCTGATATATCTTCTCCCGATGCCTTTCGCCAAACCTCCCCTCTAGGGCTTGTACCAGCCTGGCGTACGAACCCCTGTCTTCTTCGGACAACCCTCTAAGAACCTCCAGGGCAGGCCTCTGTAGTGCCAGTAGCAGAGCTACAGCATGCTCCTGGTCTGGCCACTTGTTGGCATGGGCTACGGCCTCAAATTGCATCTGGAATAGGGGCCAGGGCGTTTCCCCATTAAATTTTGGTACTTTCATGTGCTGTAGGGCAGATCTAGTCTCGCTCTTATGCTTAATAATGTTAATGACTGATTGCTTACCTCTGGGGCTGCAATCGCCGAGGCTGGCTGCGTCTACTTCTTCCGTCGGCTGCCTGGGTCCGTCGACGCGTTGCATGAGGTTCTCCATAATCCCCTGGAGTTGATTTAACTGACACCAGTGTTCTATCCTAGGTGATAATGATAAAAAACAGAGATGGTGAACAAAAGCAAAGTCAAAGTCTCCTTTATTTATAAAACTCAAGATCTCACAACCAAATATAATTACTGTCCCTCTTTCAATAGTTCACAATACACATATGATTTTTTTTGTGTTTAATTATATTGCCTGGATACCACAATATTTTTTTCCAATGTTATTGATGTTGCCTAGTTTTTGATTGAATATTTCTTTCGTAGAGTTCCATCTTTAAACTACTCTTACAGTACTCTGTCTCTGCGCCGTATACATAAAATTAAGGACAATATAATGAATAGCTAGGGGTAAGAAAACTTATTAACTGAAAATTATGGATTTCTATGAGAAATTTTTATCGGTGTTTAACATCAATTTTATTTTGCCCCAGTATAAATGGTAAAATACAAAATGGCGGACGTGCATTTCCACTAATTCTCTAATGCTTTCTTTTTCAACAATGGAATGAAAATTGTGATTTTTTTTTTCACATCTCACTTAATTATATAAAATGGTAAATATTATGTTAGAAATAACTTGATTTTTTGCATAATTTGATGTTATAAAATACCTACGAAGGGAAAATAATAAAAAAAATTCTGTTTAAACTAGATTTTTCATAGAAATAATTAGCCGACACAGTGTAGAAGTGTAGGTGTCAAATGTGGGCGTGGTCAACATGACAATTCTAAATTTCTGATTGACCTAACATATAGTGAAAAATGCCATCGGAAATGTATGGTTTTTATATTATTGTATCGGGGCTCTGTACGTGAAGATTCGATGAAAATTAGTTCACAGAAATACCACTTTCCGGAATGTTATTTTTATATATATATATACATGGTATCTTCGGCTCAATCATCTTACTTTTATTCGAAACTTTTGTCCAAAAAAAATTATTTTCTGAGAGTTCTGAAAGTTGAATGACGTCTTCGAACTTTTTCTGAAAGTTCTTAGAAAATTATTGAATGATTCTTTTGAAATACCATCTGTCATAAGTTCTCAGTAAAAGAATTATTATTAAATCTTGTTATTGATAATAATTTCCCTAGTAACTAAAATTAATTCAATTATTTCAAATGATAATATAGCTGGGTGAGATTTGAATTAACGCAAGAGAAATATGCATTGATTGATACTGGTCAAACTCAACAGTGTATGTATTTCCTTTGTATAGAAACAGAATAGTGTAGGAAGTGTGTTAGAGGGTGGGTCTTGAATCAGCTGACCATTCACAACGCAGGACACCGCAGGCATACAATTTGAATGGAGAGAAATCTTATAATAGTAATCTCAAGCTCCATTATCTTCCTAGTAAACAACAATGGACTGTTTGTCAGGAAGTCTATAGATTTCTTACTAGTCCAGTATCATATTGCTTCCTTTTATTCCAACTGTTTCCTGTTTGTCTCCAAGTACAACTGGATATTGAATAGGTTAGAGATATTTTTATACTTTGAAGGAATATTTTTATTCTATGAAAGGCAACACTGTTGAAAACCTTCCCACTTATAGTAATGGAGTCGCTCAGTAGACATGTATCTTTGTTCTTGTTGACTTACATAGGTCAATAATCTGGTAAACTACATCATTCAAATCGTAGACATAATATTAAACTTTGATACGATAAAAATTCCAAGTTTATTTTTCCTAGAAAAGTTGTCAATTAAAATTGTGATAATTGTAGTGAGGAAAGTGGTATGAGTGTTATCCACCAGATTTTTGTCTTTCTTTAACAATATACAACTTTAATTAAAACATTCCATTACAAATATTTTTACTTTCTCTAAATGACAAAAGGAAAGGATTCTATCTTCTTACAGCAGTAAGCGGAAAAGTTAGTCGAACTTTCTCCATTCTATTGTTTCATTGTCACTTGTAAAAAAATATTGAAAATCAAAACCGGCTTAAAACTGGATTCCTTGTATTGATCTCAGCCAAAGTCAATATGGTGATATTTGAAATTTAAACGACTAGGAGTTTCATTCTGCATGCATTAAATGAATTCTATTCAGTAGTCTTATTTTTGAACAAACTTTGCACCAATTATTTCAACTTAATTTGAATTAATAAATGAATGCTAAATTTTATTTAAGTCCTACTTTGCCATATGAAACTAGTTCACCCAACCCCCAAAAGTGCCCCTAAATAAATTTCACCGGAGAAATGTTTCAAATAAAAATTGAATTCAGAGTTGGTGATAAGTAGAACCTCTCCATTATTATTAAGCAGCGTTGTAGTCAGTGGTCGGCTACTGGCCATATCCGTTCCTTCATCACTAAATTCTGTGGCGGTTTATGGTCTTGATCTGTTGTATCAGATGACCAAAAGAGTGACTGTATTACCAGCATCCATTTTTAATAATCCATGGAATTTGTATGTGAAAGCATTAGTGTCATCAGTTTTGCATACTATCTGCCATCCACCAAGCCATACTTTCTATAAAAAAAAAAATCTAGTGTGAAACACTCACACAACTTTCTCTTACTCCTGTTTTCGAAATTATAAAATAGACAAATGTTATAGTTAGTGTACTAAATTTAATGAAATTCCTCGAAAATTGTAAAAGCGCACTTCCGGCTTACTAATTTTCTTGAAACTTGGAATTTTGGCCATCTATTTATTTCTAATTAATTTTGTTTGGATGATAGAATTGTATAATCAACTATGCTAACACTTTAGGGAAGCCCCTCCCCTAAAAGTGCCCTTAAATGAATTTTTCCAGATAAATATCTTAAATAAACGATGTAGATCTTTGCATTTTTAGTTTATATACGAAGTTTCAAGAAAATGGTCGGAGCCATTTTTGAGAAAATCGCAAAAACGTAAAAAAAACAACTAGTAAAGTGCTATTTCCGGTTGAGGAATTTTGACAGATAACGCACCGTCAGATCCCATGGTGGTATCTAAACGTAATATCCAGTTTTAACTTTCTATGATTTTTCGTTTTTGAGCTACGCTGTTCATACACACACACAGACCATTTGCTAAAAACCACTTTTTTGGACTCAGGGGACCTCAAAACGGATATTTCCGGTGAAAATTGGATATCGAAAATTTGACACTGTATTACAATACTTCCTCTTACTAGGAGTAAGAGAAAGTAAAAAAAAGCGTATAAGAAATTTAGTGCTATAGCGAAATTAACAAATTCTTGTAATCCTGTTTTTCAGCTTTTCCAGTACTTTAAACAGATAATACGTAAAGTGTTGATACAGTTGTACATTCACAAAAAAAAAGAAAAGTATTTTTATTTATTTAGGCAATATATAGGCTGAGGAAATCTATTTTCCAAGAGAAAACAATATTATATTTCCTGGCTAAGATCCAAGTTCAATGCCCTATGCAACATTTATTTTATCCCCTGTATAAATAGGGGATAATATAATGACATTATGGGAAGACACGTAAAATACAACTGTAGAAAGATTTGGGGCAACTTCTACATGGCAAATATAACAAAATATAATTTCTTTTAAATGTTGAAATGTAATATATACTGAGTTAATTGAATTTTTTTCTCATTTAACAGTGGTTAAATGGTATTTCCTGTTTTTTTTTTATAAAGAACCCTAGAAAAGCGTTTTCCGAATTGTGGCCAGCAGGAAAAATTTACTAGGCATCAGAAAATATTATTGAAACAAAAAAAAAAAATCACCATTTCGGCCTTAATTCCCAAAATTCGCTTATGACACGAAAAGCATTTTAGCTTAGCATTTAGCAGCATGCGAAAGGGTTTCCGATATATGTGTTTTGAGGTCCCCCTGAGTACGAAAAATAAGTTTTGAGCTAGTTGAACAAAATACGAAAAATCGCTGGAAGCAGGTATTCCATTTATGTACTACCACCACCGCATTTACTAATGATAGTGATATAAATGCGGAAATAATAGCCACCAATAATTGTTACTTCGGTTTGGTTAGGCACCTGAAAAGTCACATTCTATCTCGCACCACCAAACTGCATCTTACCTATGGCTCTGAATGCTGGACGATATCCAAAATACAAGAATCCCAATTACTCCGAATGGAAAGAAAAAGATTAAGGCGGATTTTCGGAGCAGTTTTTGATCCGGCAAACTCATCCTGGCGCATAAGAACTAGTACGTAGGTAATGGATTCATACGGAGACGTGACATCGTCCGATTTATAAAGATTGGCAGACTGAGATGGGCGGAACATGTATCTAGGATGAGTGATAACTCCATACCAAGAAAGCTCCTAGAAGAAATTATTCACTCTTCAAGGCGTCGGGGCGCCAGAAATTGCGCTGATTGGATGGTGTGGAGGCGAATGCGCGATTCCTGCTAGGTGTACGTGACTGGGGGGCGGCAGCTTCAGACAGAGATGGTTGGCGGCCCCCATCCTACAGGAAGCCTTGACCCCACATGGGTTGTTGCGCCACGAATGATGATGATGATGACCACCGCATTTGACATGAAGCTTTCGGTCATAATCCATCAACAGGCAGTGCAACTTTACTGAAATCTCAGCAAGATTTCTTTTCATACTGTTTTGTGGAGTAAAAGTTTGATTTTCAAAATATATATGTGTCAATAAAGTACAATATTTGCGGTAAAAGGATTTTGACTGAAATCTTAATTTCGGATGAGAAGTAATGGCTAAAAAGAAATTAAAGTTGGAGCTTCTTCTGATTTTTGAGAATATTTTGTTTAAAAAAGAAAATTTTCAAAACATATATTTCGAAATTTTGTGGATACTCAATTTCAAAATTTTCTTAAGTTTACAATACTTCCTCTTACTAGGAGTAATTATTATAATAATACACATTCAATACAACATCTGTGATATAAACTTAGTTTATGTTAATGCGTTTTAATTTCTCCTTCTAATGCTCTGAGAATATTTTTTGAATTAAAATGTTGTATAGATTACGTTAATATTTGAAAGGCTCTGTTTTATTCCTTTATTTCGCAAAAAAAAGACCATGTCTGAAGTTGGCCATATTGTTTTATAAATCAAATCATTTGAAATCAATGTTTTGTCGTTCATGAGGTGAAATGATTTTAAATGAAATCGATTCAAAATCGACAAATCATAGTTGTGCAGTTCAAAATTAGTATCTATATATTTAGCTCGTCCTATTATGCAACTACACAATCAGTTTAAACAATAATGTATCTCTGCACCAATTACGCTAGTATTAATGAGTATAAAACCAATCCATTGAAATCAAATTCATACAGTAATTAAACCAATTGAACTCTGAAAATAATTGGTTTTCATGTGAACGTTTTATTGCGTTAATAAAATCAAATCTAAGTAAATTATGGGAAATAACTGGTATGAATATTTTGTGTTCATTATATTACATGAAAGTAATGTTTTCTAAAATGGTAACATATGTTCATAAAAACAACAAGTGTTTTTATTGCGTTTATATGGAAAAGCGGTGAAAAGTTTGTTTTCCAAAGACAATATGACGATTATTTTGTAATAAATTTTAATATCTTTCTCTCTTTTTCTTTTATTATGATTGAACAAGGAGAATTAACATCAAAAATATTAACAAAAATAATAGTTGTAATGAAATGAAAAATATTTATTTTTCTTTCAATGAAACCAACTAAGTAAATTCATCTTTAAGTTTTCCAAATATATAATTTACTGGCTGAATTACCCTTTAATTGACGGGTTATTACCGAAAAGGTCACTAACCAATTTCTTTGAACTTGATATAAGTAACTACACGTAAATAGAGACATACATCTTTTGTTTGAAACTTTTTTCCAGATTAAGTAGATTTTAGAGGGTTTCTGGAGAAGCTGGAAGCACATGCTGACTTCAGATGTCCTACTTGGTTTAGGTTGTCCTACCTTTTTAATGTTGACGTCATTAAATATTTAGTATGTCTATTGTTTGAGCGAGAAAGAAGAAAATATCTTGTATGGGTATCAATACGGCATCTGCACAGAGATTTCAGTCAAAATTCTCTATTAGAGCCTCACTGAAACGGTTTTTCAGTTTTTTTCTTCCGAGTTTCTCGAAAACGTGAACAATTTTTGGCGTGGAACGTTTGTTGTGACTATGTGTATATCTATTGTATCTATTTATGTAGCTAATTATTAAATAATTATAATAACTATTTATAATTATATCTATAACTATATATAATTAATTCAAATTAAATTATTCAATCTTGATTTCTGTTGTGACATAAAGTTTGCCCAATCTGCTTGTAGAATACTCCCTGAAATGTATAGAATCGATCTTCAGATATATGTTAAGAATCGATCGTTACAGAGGCGGCATATTTTCTACTTCACTCAAATAGACATCATAATAATATATCAAAGCACAACATAAAAGCAAAGCAATAATTTAAATTTGGAAATTTTTCCAAAATTTATACAAATAAATAGAAAACAAAAATAAAATCACTAAAAAAAATTTTTTGAGGGTTAACTGGTCTTAAAATATAACTCCTTAATTCGATGTGTTTCGGAAAATTATATTTTCATCTTCAGGCTATAAGAATATATGAATGTATTAATTACAAAAAACGAAAAACTAATAAAAAGAATTTCTAAAAAAACACCCTCAACTGAAAAATTGCTGAACTTATTTGAAGTATTATCTTCCAATTTGTTTGCGACTGACCAAAGGTTGGGTCACTTTTGATTATCTAGTTGGCAGTACTAATCGAAATTCATTGAAAGTCCATTGGGTATAATAAATTCGTGATGAATTGCACCTTCATAGATCCATTAAACGCACAACATCGATTTTCTCTCAAATTGCCCTTTTGCAGCAATCAGAAATGCCATTTGACCGCGATCCAACTATGACCACATGTCTCATGATTTCACCAATAAATCCACTTTTCATTACGTCATTATTCTTTAGAGAAACGCAATTCCAATAATATGGAGATAGCGACTAACGTCATTCTCTAGACACTGTTAATTCTGCAGCAAGTGCACGAGTACTTGTGATTAGATTGTACTCTACAGTCTCCTGTAAAAGCCTCATGAACCTCACATGACGGCCGCTCTGAACTTGTCTCTCCGTCTTTTACCACTATTACTTTTTGAAACTTTTGTCGGGCAGTACGCTGATCACTGACATCCCCTTCGATTTCCATAGAGCACGCGTAGCTTCAGCAGGTGTACACTGTTTTTTCTAGTAGTGACGTAAAATTACTAATATATCGTGAGGCACAGTCATGGTTTTCTAAAAAAGCTCACACTTGAACTGGCTATGTGAAGGGGACATGATATTTATAGAAACATTTTACTAAGTCTAAAGATTAAGTATAATACCGCGTTTGTAAACATCAGAACGATTGTGAGTGGGTTTTAATTTCATGGAACGGCAATGCACTTTTATTCTGGACAAACATAATTGACAACCTCTTCCTTCTAACACCTGACCTATAAGATATAAACATTTATTATGCACACTGTAATTCATTAAATGTACCATGAAGATTTATGTTTAATAATAATAATAATAATAATACTTTATTTGAAAAAGAAATTATAATAGAAACATAAAAATGAAAAAAAGTATTCTACGGCAATGGTAAACCGTCTGCCGGAGGTTGATATACATATATAAAATAACAATTACAAATTGTTATATAAATTGAATAAATATTTAAAGACAAGAACTGCTGATAAAGGAATACAAAAGTTGAGAAAAAAAAGAAGAAGAAGAAAAATAATAATACAAATAAAATAGTAATAATAAACAGAAAAAAGAAAAGAAAGTTATTCACTTAAACTAAATGATTTTTTTTTTCAAGTAAAAATATATGAAATAAACTAAATATAAAAAAATAAATAAACTAAATATAAAAAAATAAACTAAATATATGAACTACTATGAATTACTAAGTACATTTAGTTATAACAGAAAGAACCTGAATAGTATAATATAAAAAGAGCTCAATCAAAATTAAATTCCATAATTAAATTATATCTATATTGCCAGGCGTGTCTCGCAAAATTAATAATCCCAATGCAGTTTTCACCATTGAGCATCAATATTAACTCCGGTCTAGATAATTTGCCGCAACCAACATAAAGCCTACGTATCTCGGAGAGAATGGAACAGTCTGCCAAAAAGTGGTAGACATCCTCCCTCGCTCGAGAGTTACATAGCGAGCACAAGGAGTTACTTCTCTCAACCCAAGGGGTATAATTTAAATAGAGTAGCTCACCACGAAGTCTGAATAGCCAACCAAGTTGACTAAGCGTTAGATTCGTTGAGTTGGACATCAAGCTACAAGGCTTGACAGAATAATCCAACTCTTTATACAATAAAAACCTCGTAGAGCAACGAGCCAACTCCACACACTCCTCAAGATGGTGAACCCCTATTCTTTGTACGATGGCCGTTAGTTGCGTCCGCCAATTAGACATATTTGCAATGGATGAATCAAATGCACAAGAGTAGCGCTGAGCTAAGGAAGACCAATGCTTAAACCAAGAAATTTTATTTTTAATAATCTCCAAAGCCAATATTTTGGGAAGGCGATAATCGGGCAAGTTAAGAATTCTGAGACAGTATCTAAAATGTAGAGAAAAAGTAAAAACTTTAATAAGAGTTGTGGACGTTTCAATAGGAAGCATATAATTAGGGGTCACTGAAGGCAATCTGAAAACTTTTTTAATAAAAAATCTTTGAAACTTTTCTAATTCTTCATACCTTTGAAAGCCCCAGACCTGACAGGCATAACAAACCACGGTACGAGAAACTGCATTAAAAAAAGTATATTTAGCCGAAGGCGGGACTGAATTATTTGCGATGAAATCGGACCAAAACCTGTTGACCCCGAATTTGGCCGAAGAGATTCTATCTTTCAAGTGTGAAGTCATAGATAATCGGGTAGACAGCAAAACACCCAGATATTTATACTGATTAACAACTTCCACGGGTGAACCCTTGTAAAGCCAACGTTCAGAAGAAGCAAGTCTACCTCCCTTCCGAAATACCATAATTTTAGATTTTGTTAAATTCAAGGATAAATTCCAGAGATCACAATAAGATTCTAAAAGTTTAATATTTCTTTTGAGAGTAGTAGGGTTATCCGCTAAAAGCACCACATCGTCGGCATACATTAATATCTTGAATGCGACTCCACCTACACGAACACCACCTTCAAGGGCCAGAGATAAGTCGTCCAGAAAAAGCGAGAATAATATCGGACTGAGTAGGTAGCCCTGACGAACCCCACAAGTGACTCTGAAAAAGTCAGAAATGCCATCTTTGTACCTAACAGCAGAAGACGCCTGGGCATATAAACTTTTCAAAGTATTGATAAATTTGGACGAAACCCCAAGATTAAAGAGCTTCAAAAATAGTGAATTGTGATCTACAGAATCGAAGGCTGCTTTTAGGTCTACAAAAAAACAATACAACTTACCCCCTGGTCGCATAAATTTAAGGTTAATTATATTGGTTAAAACAAACAAGTTGTCAATCGCGGAGTAACCACGTCTGAAACCAGACTGGAATTCACTTAAAAGGGAGTTGTCTGTAACAAACGATTCCAGACGACGTAGCAAGAGACCAGTGAATATTTTAGCAACTGCATCTAAGCAAGAGATTCCTCTATAGTTACTTATTTCATTCACATAACCCTGCTTGAAGAGTGGGAAAATAATAGATCTACCAAAAAAAGGTGGGGTAGCTTCAAAATCATAAATTCTATTGAAGAGTGATAACATAAACCTCCGGGGAATTTTTGAAAAACTCATAGGTAACACGATCGAAACCGGGTGCCTTATTATTTTTTAAGTTCTGAATAACTGCATTTAATTCCTGGAGAGAGAAGGGGGAATCAAGAGCATAAGAATGAATCAAGGGTTGGGCATATAATACAGTAGAGGAGGGAGGTGGTGGATTAAGTAAACTTTTGAAATGGGTATCTAATTCAGTGACAGAAATTTTAACTAAAATGCGTTGGTGTTCGTTATGTCCGCTGTATTCACTGTTGTCAAATAGATGTTGAGGATCGGTCATAAAAAAACTCCTTAAATGTTCACCGACGTTTCGACAAATTTATTGCCTTCTTCAGTGTAAAAATTTATTGTTTGAATTTTTTAAAAACCACAGTTTAACCTATGATGTACTATCACCAAGTGTTTGCCAAACGTCGGTGAAAATTAAAAAAGGGATTTTTTTTTTTATGACCGAACCTCCCCCGTCTGACGGATTATTCCAAGCCGTAAAGTGTTATTGTTTTATGTATATATTTTAAAAAGTAGTTTTTGTTTTTTGTTCTCATGTATATTTTCTTTTTGTAAATAAAGCACTATTATTATTATTATGACCGAACCTCAACATTTATTTTACAACATTGTAAGTAAACAATTATTGATGATACCCGGGTGTTTATGGAGTATATTCCAGATTCTCATCTTTATTGCAGAGCAAGGTCATGATAGTTCAGCGTCTCTTATATAAGGAATAAGGTCACACTAAGCTCCCATTTTTTTCCAAACAGCATTGAGATGTTGTTTTATTTTTGGTCCAGCGAACCTGCCAAAAAATTTCTCTTTTTGTTTTGTAATCAGATTTAATGGTCAAAAGAAAAACCATTTAGTTATCAAAAATAAAATCGTTCATTCTATGATTAAATTAATCATCTTTATTATATTGTTTTCAAATATTTTATAACTTCCCCTCCCTTCCTTAAAAATAACGGAAATCCAAGGAATTCCATGAAGATTGCTTTTTGGTGGATAAAATTTAATAAGTGAAAAACGTTCTGGAATGGTAAAATTGCCAGCAAAGATGAGGAAAGATTTACTGACACTTTTTAAGTTACACTTTGAAAAACTCGTCAGAAAGCAGTGGAGCATTAAATCTATATTACCAGAGAGCGCTGTTGGCTTCCACTTTCATAAGGTGGCCTAAAGCAATTCACTGCTAACTAAAATTTAATCTGAAATGAAATATTAATAATCATTTGTAATATTTATAGAAAACATTTAAACAAAAATTTAAAAACTAGAATTTTTTGGGATGAGAAGAAAAAAAGACTTTATACTTTCAGTTACAGCCGTAAGAAGAGTACTGCATCAAGTGAATTCCTGAAATTTACTATTCCAGGGAAATGTATAAATAAATACGAGGATGGGGTGATATGTTTCCGATATCCCCATTTAATCATCTTTTCTTGGTATAACCAATACATTTGACAGAGCTACTTTGTTTGTTTGTAACTGTTTTTTTAAACTTATAAAAAATGTATACAAAAAATCGAAGTGCGAGCAGTGACAAAATGTTTTTTAATCAAAGGTTTATCTTCTACAGAGATAAGGCCGAGTTATGCACTATATTGGGTCATTTGCAACTGTCAAAACGTGGGTGGCAGACTTCAAACGTGGTCGTACCCAACAATATGAATGAGAAAGTTTCGATTATATATGCTAGAGTATCGATTATGTATTCGATGGAATAAGTTGAAAAGTAAAGGAGGAGGTTTTGATAGCAGTGAGTTAAGTGTAAGTTGGCAATTAGAGAAGTATAATAAAAAGTTCTTATTAAAAAACTTTGTATTTATTCTTACATCCTAAAACAGTACGAGCACTCAAGATGCTGAGCGGTCTGGAAATCCAAAATCAGCTACTATCGAAGAAATCATCCACAAAAACTGATATAAAGTTTTTCTTTAAACTTGGTATGTTAATTGCACAGATATAAACGCATCAATTTTTATTTGAAACATTTTTCCGAAAAAATTGATCTTAGGGGATTCTGGGAGAACTGACATTTTAAATAAAATTTATCCATTAAATTGTATTTTTGCTGGAAGAGAAAGTTGTGTGAGAGTGTCACACCAGTTTTTTTTTTCCTATCACCTAATGATTCAGTAATTTCTTATATTAATAATTTGTAACTTTGTAATTGGATTATCCCGAAATAAGAAAGTCTAAAAAAACAAAAAAAAAAGTGAATAACAAGAATTAATTACCAGGAAGTTACTTTCAAATATCTACGTCAAAAGGATTAACTAACAAAAAGTAAAACAAATTAAATTAACAATACATATGAACAGAACCTTAACGAACTTTAATTGAAGTTTGGAAATGTTTAATTGAAAGTCAGGCATGAAGGATTTTGTACCCAACATAAATGCTCTAATTTGTCAATTGAATAAATGAATTTCACAACTAAAAAGAGGACTACGTAATTATTTCCAGTCAAAATTCACAATTAATAATGTAAAAAAAAAAAAATCTATGAAACACTCACACAACTTTCCCTTTTTAAAATTATTACAATTCTAATTGATAAATTGTCTATATACTTCAAATTCTAACTAAATGTTTAATTGCCTTTAATATTACATGTAAAAATACCGGTAGTGGGGATCTGTACATTGAATTGTTTGGTTTTTAGGACATAGTAACTATACTACCTATGAATGAAGCTATAGCTCGGCAACTAAGTTCTGCCACACAAACGGTTATTAAGCTCCGCCCATTGCCAAAGTTTTGTGTAGCTATGACGACATTTAACTCCGTCCACAGGTTTCACAACTAAGTTGTCGAGCTATACATTGTAGACTAGCAAGCAGCGCTTCTATCATTACCTTCACCCTCACCCCAACAAAAATGAAAGTCAGTTTTGAGCTAGGCCTACCGGCACAGATCCCTCAGAAAATTCCCTAAAAACAATTTTATCAGAACATTGTTACAAAATATTACAATATTAAATTTTTTTTTTTTTATATATAAATGCAATTAGCATATCAAATTCAAAGAAAATCTTTGGAGCCGTTTTTGAGTGAATCTGAGAAAACTGCTTTCTTTAGTGCACTTTATGCATTTTAGTGCATTACATGGGTATAATGCCGACGACCGGCTCATGATAAATGGGAATTGAATAGAAAGGGTGAAACTGGCTTTAAATTCCTAGGCTACCTTATTGAAGTAAGATAAAGAAATGAAAAGAAGGGTAAATAGTGGTAAAAGAGTAATTTGGCATGCTAAACTCGGTTTTGTGGAACCCTAATGTACTGAAAAGACAAAAAAAAAGCTTATATTATGCAGCAATATAATGGAGGGTATATTGCTGCACGGAGCGGAAACCTTACAGTATCTAAAGCCAGTGGAAGGAAATTTAGAATCGTATATTCAGATATGGAACTTTAGAGGAGAACTTGACATATTAATTACACAAACCAAGAGCAACAACTTTTATTTGAAACGTTTTTCTGGGGAAATTTCATTAAAAGATACTTTTTTGAGCTATGTTTTCCTCTAAAGAGCTATTTTAGTTTATTATATAATTCCATCATCCAAATAATATTAATTAGAATTATATAAGTTGTCAATATTCTTAGTTTGAAGGAAATCGGAGATTGACCGGTAATGCGTTTTTAGTGAAGTTATTTCAGTTTTCTACAATTTTATCCATAAAAACACCGACGGATTTCATTAAATTTTGTTACACTAACTTGAATACAGAGAATTATCACTTTTATTGGAAACTTTTTTCAGTTCATTTATTGAATTTTTGGTGGGAGGGAAAATTTATTTCCTTAAAAAATTAATTTTATTAAGCTGATATAAAATTGAAGAGAAGCAAACATTTGTCATTTAAACTTGTAAACTGCCTTGCGAGTGTTTCATACCATTTTTTTTTTTTTTTTTTTTTTTTTTTTTTAACTCAAGAAACTGAAAATACGTATTTCCAAAACTCAAGTTTCAAACCGAATGTAACGCCTTGATGAACATTATTATTTTTGAACTGTATTGAACAATAAATTGGGCTTTCATTATGTTCTGTAGAGGGTTATGTATCTGGCCGCCAGGTTCAGTGGTGGTGTTTGTTTGAAATTATAACCACTAGCTAGTTGAATTAAGATATATGTATACAGATACACAAGTTGATATGAGAATGCCCCTATTAATGATGCAACAACGGCATACTAATTGTCAATAAAATAAAAATATTATTTTTATCAAAGTTAGGCAATAGAGTATTAATAATCGATATTATTGGATTTTGATTTTAGAGCAACCTCTGTACACTTCGCTTAAAAATACCTCTCCACAGACAGGTTTGGTGTGAAGGAAAGCGTGATGAATTAGTAGGAATATGGGATATAGGCGTATTTTAAAACGTCACTCTATTACAACAAAATTCATTAATCATGAACACTCAGTGAACTCGATTTTGAAATGTTTCCACGTGTTTATTTATTTTCCAAAAAAAAAAAATGGGAAATGATAAATTAACTATACTACAATGGAAAGCCAGATCTGCTATTGCAAATAAAGGAAGTCTGGAAATCTGTCTACACAAAGAAAAAGTTAATATAGCTTTATTGAGTGAAACTTGGTTTAAACCTAACTCTGTAGTCAAGTTTACTGGCTATAATATAGTGAGAAACGATAGGATTGACGGAAAAGCGGGTACAGCAATATTAATTAATAATAAAATAGGTTTTACCGAAATTAAAAATTTATATAAAATAAACGAATTGATGGCCGTGGCAATCTCTTTACCAGCTTTTCAAAATAAAAAAGCATGATCACTTATTTCTATTTATAATAGTCCAAAGAACAGTGTCAGTTATACAGAATGGGATAAGTTTATCAAAAGCATTCCCCCTCCTTTTATCCTAGGAGGCGACTTTAATGTACACAACCAAGTTTTTGGATCTACCTTTACAGAGGCCAAAGGCCGCTCTTTATTAGAAATAATACATGATAATAATTTGATCTATTTAAACATTCAAGATCTATTTGATCTATTTTCCATCAAGAATATCGGCTATCATTACAGTAATTCATATTAATGACTGCAGAATTATTGGGTAAGACTTGGGATAACTAATGATACAAATCTTTCAATAAAGATATTTCTTTTCATTTAAAGAAATACCCTATCGAAAAGAATAAAGTAAATAAAAGCACAATACCTAAGGTATGTTGTATTCATAACTACTTCTACTATTATAATGATGTGTGATCACTAAAAGAGGACACCATTAGAGAAGGGACTTCCATGATTTAATGGTCTGTAAATATATAGTTCTAAACAAGCAATTTAGAGGCATTGTTTATATTGAGAAAAATATAGACATACATTTTTTTTAACAGTATAGGAAAACTTCCAATTGTGTGATAACTAGTTTTTTAGATGTATAACCTGCTTTAAAAAAGAAATCTGGTGTGAAACACTCGTACGACTTTCTCTTATTGTAATTTGCTGAAATGACAAATTTTCTCATTTATTAGTGTTTAAAAAATCGTCAGTGTTTTTATGGAGAAAATCACAGAAAATAGAAAAACCTGTTCAGTAAATTAGAATTTCCAATTTGCTTCAAATTCGGAATTTTGGCATAATATTTTATTGTAATTATTATTATGTAGTTGATAGAATGATATAATAAACTGGAATAACACTTTAGAGGAAAACATACTTGCCACTATTCGCCGCAAAAGTCCGCTTAAATGAATTTTCCCAGAAAAATGTTTCAAATAAAAGTTGTAGCACTTTTGTGGTTAATATTAAAAGTTTAAAGAAAATCGTAGGTCCGATAAACCGATTTTCTCAAAATTTGACTGGCTGGAGCTTCCTTTACTTCAGGCAGTTTATTTTAATTTCTCCAACGGCTGTTAGGAGGAAGTGTTGTAATCGTGTCAAATTTTCGATATCAAACTTTTACGGAAATACGCGTTTGTAAACATCAGAACGTTAGTGAATGGGTTTTAATTTCATGGAACACTTTTATCCTGGACAAACATACGTCCGTCAAGTTGGACTGGCCACCATCGAATTTTAAAAAGATTTTTTGCACATCGTTAGTGCCGCGTTTGTGCCGGCGATCTGCAAAATTTCAGCGTTTGTGCCGTATGATTAGCAGAGTTATTAAAGAAAGAATGTGGCCAGCCCAACTTGACGTCAAGTTAGACTGGCCACCAATTTCTATTTGACATTTGAAAATTCTTTTTTTACCAATCGTTAGTGCTGCGTTTGTGCCGGCGATTCACCAAATTTCATCGTTTGTGCCGTAAAATTGAAAAAGTTATTAAACAAATAAAGTGGCCAGTCCAACTTGACGTCAAGTTAGACTGGCCACAAAATTTCTATTCGCTTTTTTCAACTTTTCTTTTTGCTAATCGTTAGTGCTGCGTTTGTGCCGGCGATTCACCAAATTTCATCGTTTGTGCCTTAAAATTGACAAAGATAATAAGAAAAAAAAGTGGCCAGTACAACTTGACGTCAAGTTAGACTGGCCACAAAATTTCTATTCACTTTTTTAAACTTTTCTCTTTGCCAATCGTTAGTGCTGCGTTTGTGCCGGCGATTCACCAAATTTCATCGTTTGTGCCATAAAATTGACAAAGATATAAAGGAAAAAATGTGGCCAGTCCAACTTGACGTCAAGTTAGACTGGCCACAAAATTTCTAAGCACTTTTTTAAACTTTTCTCTTTGCCAATCGTTAGTGCTGCGTTTGTCCGGCGATTCCCTCAACTTTCAACGTTTTGTTTGCGTAAAATTGCAAGAGATTGACGAAAAACTGATTGGTCGTAACTTGAAACCAAAAGGCCATGGCTGCGAGTAATATTTGAATGTGCGCGTGCTCACTACGCCACGCCCTTATCAGGAGCAACTAAAATTACTGGCCCTCTATATTCAAATCAAAATCTGGAATTTTTTGTTCGCTATTCTTAATGTTTCATATTGTGCCAGCACCCACCACTTTCAGCGTTTGTGCTTCAAAATTGACCAAGTTTTATTGAGCGTTCAAGTTCATACTGCCACCAATTCGATTCACTTTTTTCAATTTTTCTTTTTACCAATCGTTAGTGCTACATTTGTGCCGGCGATTCACCAAATTTCAACGTTTGTGCCGTAAAATTGACAAAGATATTGACGAAAAACTGTTCGTCGTACTTGAAAACCAAAGGCCATGGCTGCGAGTAACATTTGAATGTGCGCGTGCTCCACTGACCGCCAACGGCCCTTATCAGGGCCAGCAACTAAAATGTACTGGCCCCCGATTTCTAATCAAAATTCTGGAATTTTTTCTTCGCTATTCTTAAGTGATTCATTTGTGCCAGCGACCCACCAAATTTCAGCGTTTGTGCTGCAAAATTGACAAAGTTATTGAGGCGTCAAGTTAGACTGGCCACCAATTTATATTTAACTTTTGAAAATTCTTTTCTTTACCAATCGTTAGTGCCGCGTTTGTGCCAGCGATTCACCAAATTTCATCGTTTGTGCCGTAAAATTGACAAAGATATTGACGAAAAACTGTTCGTCGTACATGAAAACCAAAGGCCATGCCTGCGGGTAATATTTGAAAGTGCCCCGCTCCACTAACCACCAACGGCTCTTTTCATGGCCACCATCTAAAATTTACTGGCCACTGATTTCTATTCAAATTTTCGAACTTTTTTCTTTGCTAATCAATTTGCAAGCAATTTGGCATTTGTGCCAGCAACCAACCAAATTTCAGCGTTTGTGCTGCAAAATTGACAAAGTTATTGAGGCGTCAAGTTAGACTGGCCACAAAATTTATATTCACTTTGTAAACTTTTCTCTTTGCCAATCGTTAGAACCGCGTTTGTGCTAGTGATTCACTAAATTTCATTGTTCGTGCCATAAAATTGACAAAGATATTAAGAAAAAAAAGTGGCCAGTCCAACTTTATCGCATAACTTTTGAAAATTCTTTTTAACTGACAGGTTAATGTGGAAATAACTTCTAGTAGGATTTGAAATATTAAATGAATCAAAATTTTAGCAAACACAAAGCTTATAAAGAATATCTTATAATAATCAACACATGTTCTTCTCGTATTACGTACTTCATGAATTTTTGAAATCGTTAAGAAAAAAAAACTGCTCTATATTGCCAAGTAAATGCAAACGGTACATAATCGCAATTACGAGGGTACTGATGAGTTGCATTAAAGAAACATACAAACCTTTTCATAAAATATTATGACAACAAAATGGTTAAAAATGAATTAATATTTAAATATTAAGAGTATTTTTTCATTTCTCAAATACCTCCTGCAATGTGGAAGTGCAGCTCACAAACAAATCCAAAGTGATATTCTTGCCAACTTTGAGTGTAAATTTTCTATTGTAAAACAGTACATAAGTAGAAAATTTGTAGTGCTTTCGGTATTAGAGTTTATTGAGAATAACATAAATAAAATAGATAATAATATTTCTGGAATTTTAAGAAGTTATTAATAAATAATAACTCAGTGTGACCCTTAAGTTCAGCCCATTCGTCATTTTAACATCGAATTATGCAATACCTTATTCTTGTTTTCCGTAATAAACATATAGTTAATAAAGTTGGAATTATGGGTAAAACGTCTATGCATTTGAAAAGTTCTTAACTTTTTATAAATTATGTTAAAAAAATTAAAAATTTTGTGAAATGAACACTCGCCCCATGTTATTAGTTGTTCACAAAAGGCATATTGAGGCCATGTCTACGTTATGGTCCGGCCCATCGCTTATGAGCTTGGCAATAGAACGCAGCCTTACAGACTCGGAGGGTCGGAAGGAAGTGTTAAAAACAAAAAGCCGACTGCTGAGATAAAGCATCTCTAGTGAAGAAGAAAGATGCTTGCTCCTCCCAAGGCAAAGACAACCGAGGCTCCTAAACCAAAAAAGCGGCTAAGCCGAAGAAGCCAGCAGCAACAACAAAGGCTACGCCCAAAAAGAATTAAGTTCCAAAGCAGGTTGTTAAAAAAAAATTGTCAACGGCCCTTTTCAGGGCCACCAACTATTAAACACATTGCACAAGCTTCACAGTCTCATACACAAGCCTTTGCATAAGATCTGTCATTTAAAGTGAGAAAACCAGACAGAAGCCATGTTTCATAAGAAGCTCTTTTGATATTGATGAAAAGTAGAAGTAGGACCACAAATGAACCAGTTTTTTATCAACTCCAAATTTGCATTATGTTTATATTCTAATTTCAATGAATTTCCCGGAACAACGATTCAAACGACATTATACATCCCGATATTCACGTTTAGTATAAAATTTTAATGACATTCGTTTTTATGGAGAAAACTGTTCAGTATAAATGTATTTCCGATGAACCGATTTTCTTCAAACTCAAAATATTAGTAACATATATAGTCTATTTATTATGAAGAAACAATTATGTAAATATATAATAAATTGAAAAAGAACTTGAAAGGAAAATATGACCACCATCGCTCCATCAAATCCCCTTAGATGATAACTAGACCGAAAGAAATGTTTTAAACAGAACCACTAGCAGCGGTTGAAAAAAAACATTTGAAAACACAAAATGGATGTGTCATTGATATGTACATGAACACAACCATTGCATTTAATTACTTATCAATTTTGCAGAACAACTGCCGAATTGTCAATAAAAACCAAGCACTAGACACACATTTTGCACAGATTATTATCAAAACCTTACAAATCCTTGGAAAAGAATTCCATTTCAACCACTCAACGTTTACGTAATTAGGCAATTGTGTAGATTTATTAAACTTTGTTCTACTTATGAAATAAGTTCATGCAATAATTAAGTTAGAGTAAGTAACAGGAAAAGTTGATTTTTTTAAAATTTACATTTATATATATATATATATTGAGCAATAATGAATATGCTTTATTGCATTAATTGAAAATTTGCTACATTGATAGCTATTCAATTGCATACATTTACACTAATATAAGTAGTGTTTTAATTGCGTGGTACATATTTCCCCTGAGTAATATCCCTGTTCAAGCACGTTTATTTGTAAAACTCCAAGAATAATGCAGTAGCAGCTATCCTTACTACATGAATTTAGATTTCACTATTTCACTAAATTTATGTCAATATCTAATTTCAGTTTCACATTTAATGTCGCATTATTATATAATATAACAATATAATTCGAATTTGATGATGAAAACAGAAGGTAACATTGAAACTTTATAATAATGGTATCATTATTAATAAATCATGGCATTAGTATTAATATAACCATATAATATTTCCATTAATTACTTTTGTAAAGAAATTAAATTTAATCATTGACAAGCTTAAATAGAGATAGTAGATACACATCAAAACAAAAGTGACAATACATTAGTTAGTAATAGCTTTAACAATGAAAACGCCAGGATAAACAAGGAAACTAAATAAAAATAGTAATCATTAGAACAAACCAAAACAAAAAACCTACTTTGTTTAAAATATACACACATGCACAGTCAAGAATAAATACTTTAATATCAAATTAAATGAAAAATCATTTTGTTTCATCTTATTTATTATTGAATTCTTGCTGTCTAGTTCATTTTTTTATTTACTACATTGAAGCATTACAAGCTTAGTGTAGGGAGTTGGCTTACAAAATTTAAAAATAAAAGTAAATACATTTTTAATATTATAAAATAAAAGCAATAACGGCAAAAATTTAGATCATTTTGGCAACCATTGCAAAACAATAGCCTACCATTTTAAATAGCTTATAATAGCATTAAGCTTTAGTTCATAAGCAGCATTTACCTCACTTAACAGTTTATATTATTCATTAATCATGGATGAACGCAACATAAATAAAGTTAAATATCTTAAAACAATAAAATTTCGACTGAAGTGAGTAAATTAAATAGTTGTTTTTCTTAGCTAATAGTACATAGAATAGATAACTGAGGTATATATTTTACTCTTAAACAGTCATAAATCGGACAAGTAATAAATGAATGAAATAAGTCTTCATTTTCATAAAGATTACAAAGAGTGCAAAGCTGGTTAGGTTTGGTTAAGTAAGCTATTGGTTTATATTCAATTTTTTTAGAAAAATTACTGCAAGTTCTGAGTTGAAATACTATGCTACTAACATGGAATGGTAGAGAAAATAGTAAATGTTCAGTAGCTGAGAGGAACATAGAGGAAGAGGAAAACTACGCCTAAATACACATATTTTTTTGTTACCTCAATTTCAGTATTTTCATAGACAAGTTTTTCTAAAAGAGTTGTACGTCCTCTATGAAATTTTATAATTTTAGTTTTAGCGGGATTTACTTTTAGGGAATTAAGATGACAATATTCCTCCAGTGCCTTTAACTTTCTTTTCATGTCAACATAAGAGTCGGACAAATTAATTAGATCGTCCGCATATAAGGGAACCAATAATTCGTTAAGGCCATCTATATTCAGACCAGAAATACCCTCTCGTTTCCATAAAAAATTTTTCTAAATCCGATATAAACAAGATGAACAGGAAAGGGGAGAGAATTTCCCAATGGAAAACCACTTCTGTCGTTAAAATATCAGAGGATACATTAGATCCTACTCTTACATTTAAAACAGCGTTATCATAAAAATGTTTTAAAATTCTGATAATTTTAGGGCACTATCGCATTTCAAACAGTTTAGTCCAATGTTTAACAGAATCAAAGCAAGGTCTAGTTTATTTATGCATTTCTGAAATTCTCTGAAATATTGTGATATTAGCGTGCTACCTTCCAAGGGCACTCCACTTCTCTCTTATCCAAATATTTTACATGTATATATTACAATTTGTGAATTATTTCCATTGCACGGACAGTTTGGAGATTTCATTCGTTTAAATCTATTCATTCATGTTTTCCCTTTAAGCCTCGAAAATATTGTGGTAAAGAATTGCCTACTAAGTGCTCCTTGTTTACTTTTTCTTCATTGCTTTTCTTATGTCACTTTTGCTTGCACTCTTGCCCTGCCTTCAATCCCTTTTTCAGGATTAATAAATACTTCTTAGTATGTTGAGTATTTTGGAAGTCAATATCTTAGTGACACTCCTCCAGTCGCTACTCTTATATTCTTTTTTTTTTTCCTTCGTAATAACTTTCTTCATTGTCTTTTGCCAAAAATGTGTCCATAATACTTGAAAGACTTTCTTTCATTTCCATCTGAATTTATTAGAGTTGTTAGGTAACTAGCTGCTTTCTACTTTATGCTACAATTTATGCCTCGTATTCCATAGTATAAGTTGCAATATAATAAATTTTATAAGTAATTATAGTAAGATATATGTGAATTGTTTTGTTATATGTAAATTATTATGTTTTAATATAATAAGTTTTATATCGTTTTAATCATAACTTTTGTACATCATACGTTAATTGTGAGATTTAAATCACATTTAAGCTACAGTATCCTTTTCAGGAATTTAATTTTTCATTTGTGATGTCCGGTCAAATATTTTTTTTTAATTTGTAAATATTCTTCTTATAGAACCTCTCTTATAATAGATTATTGTAGGTTCTTTGATGCCGCCTTCTAAAAGCATTACTTTTATTTATTATCCTCAGGTAAAATGGGATATTGTGTGTTATGATACCGCCTTTTTAGGGCTTCAATTGCTTTTCTTAGAACAGATAATTCGTACTTTAATCATGGAAACAGTCAATAGTGATCCCTTTCATCTGGAGATCATTGGGCGTTCTGTGCACCTGCCCCTGTTTTATACAAAGAAAGGAATTCCAAATTACAAAGGACTTGGCCAAATTTACCGTACTGTTATTTAGGACAGTCCCTATCACCACTAAAAATTTATTTTTAATCTAAGATTTCTATTTCCAAAACTTTTCAAAGATTGTTCTTGGAAATTGTGGATACTTCACTTTCTATTTTGATTAATGAAAGGTTAACATGTCTATTTCCTTATATTTACAGCACTGAAAAGGAGGAAGGTGATTAAAATGGTTTTACTGGGTAATTAACTGCTAATCTCGTTTTAAAATTAATTTTGATATCGGCTTAGAATCTATATTTGACGTTGTTTTTAATCCCACATTAATAATACATTATACATTTAATAATATAAAAATGTTAAAAAATAGAACAAATACCGCTATTTTCAATTGTATAACTTTCTAACTTATAGTTTTTTGTACTAATACTTTTTACTGATGTTTTTAAACTTTTTACACTAATTTGGATGCAATAGAAATTTTTCACAGAATTTAAACAGAACTTACGTTTGCCTCCAGCGATAATTTTTTTTTTACTCAACTTGAGTTTAACTAATTTTTTATTTATTTATTACTGCTTACAAAGTTATAAATTTCGAGCAGAGAGTTGGCATTATATAAATTTATTACTAATACAAAACTAAATCAAGAAATTAAATAAAATGAAAGTATAAATCCAAATAAATAAAAGTAATTGAAATAATTACAAATTAAACAAAAAGATAGACAAAATATTTAAAATAAATATAAAAAAATTATTGGCAAACTTGATAGTCATTGCTCTTAAATATAAAGAAATGTAATAATTAGTAATAATGGTAAGAAAAATAAAAAAAAAAAATCATTTTGGGAATACGGTCTACCTGTTTAATGACAACTGACTTCAATTATTTCTAGTCAACCGGAAACTAGTAAATTTACTTCTAACATAAATGTGTCTTAGTTTTAAGGCCAAAAAAAAATTTCTCAAAATAGTTAAAAATTAATTACTCCTTTAATTTTCTTATTCTCAGACTGTTAACAACGAAATAGATAGATAGAATTCAACTTATTTATATCCTCCACAATTAACAGATCTTCCAGAAGATCAGAGTTAGAACTATTTGAGAGAATATATTGAGATAAAAATTTTTTTCTTTCTTCTGTTAGTGAAGGACACACAACTAGCATATGTTGCAAACTGTCTCTATCATTTCCGCACAATTTACATTGCATACCTGTTGCGAATGTGGACCTCTCCCAACCAATTTTTATAGAAAAATATTTCATGCTGAGCACTCCCACCTTATCAATAGCACAATTAATATTCAGATACTTCTCTCCAAAAATTTAGAGAACAAATTCTCTTGTACCAGATATTGTAGGAGGAGTTCAAAACAAACTCTATATCACAGGATATTAAATGGTTTTGATAAGCTTTAATTAAAGAACCTTATAAAGTGAAAAAAAAAAACATTATTGAAAAAAAACCATTTCATAACTTTCTTTATCCGGTTCTTCAATGTTGTAAATTAGTAAGTTATAGTCTCTTTCTCTACTTCTTAGAAGCCTTATCCTTGACCAATTTCTCTTTAAGCTCTTTTTTTTCAATGTTGAATCCCTCTAATTCTGATGTTAACTTATCAATTTTAACATTGATAGAGGTAAAAGACTTTTTCATTCCTAACACCTCTTGAGTATTTAAATCAACTTTATTTTTTATCTCTATTAATAATTGTTTAAATTCGTCCATACTAAATCTAGGTTGATCAGTATTAGGCATATTTTAAAATTACCATAAAATTAATTAAATTTTGCGAAAAAAAACAACAAAAAATAAAAAAATACAATCAATGTTAGAAAAGGCGCAGATACTAATAGAAGCCTCTATATTAATAACACTGTATTAGAAAGATCAAGAGTTTAACTAATTTTAACTCAATTTGATCCACGTTTTTGCAAATAAATTGAACCTTCAAATCGCCTTGATATAAATGTCTAAATAAGAATGAGCTACTGTTGGAATTATAACAGCCGTGTTATATTATAATTAATATACTAGCCACTAATGGACAAGGTAAAGGATGCTTAAAGAAAAGAAAAAACTGTTGCTAAACACTGACAAGGGCATCCCTTACTGTAATTTTGGAGTGATTAGCGAAAAATTTTCTTTAAACATTCTTTTGTTCACTAAACGTAAATTGGCTTCAATTTATAAAAGCGGTTTAATAAAACCACACTTTTCAGAGAAACATTATAACACCACTTCAAAACCACATCGAATCAGTTCTTAAATCAATGGACTTATGAGAGCCTCTGTGAACAAAATCAAAGAAAGTAACAATTCGCCATCACAAACGCAGCATTAAAATTTCTCTGAAACTCCATTAGAAACATGAATCACTTAAGATTAGCGAAGAAAAAATTCCAGAATTTTGATTAGAAATCGAGGGCCAGTACATTTTAGTTGCTGGCCCTGATAAGGGCCGTTGGCGGTCAGTGGAGCACGCGCACATTCAAATGTTACTCGCAGCCATGGCCTTTGGCTTTCAAGTACGACGAACAGTTTTTCGTCAATAACTTTGCCAATTTTACGGCACAAACGTTGAAATTTGGTGAATCGCCGGCACAAACGCAGCACTAACGATTGGGAAAGAGAAAAGTTTAAAAAAGTGAATAGAAATTGGTGGCCAGTCTAACTTGACGTCAAGTTGGACTGGCCACTTTTTTTTCTTTATATCTTTGTCAATTTTATGGCACAAACGATGAAATTTGGTGAATCGCCGGCACAAACGCAGCACTAACGATTGGCAAAGAGAAAAGTTTAAAAAAGTGAATAGAAATTGGTGGCCAGTCTAACTTGACGCCTCAATAACTTTGTCAATTTTGCAGCACAAACGCTGAAATTTGGTGGGTCGCTGGCACAAATGAAACACTTAAGAATAGCGAAGAAAAAATTCCAGAATTTTGATTATAAATCGAGGGCCAGTACATTTTAGTTGCTGGCCCTGATAAGGGCCGTTGGCGGTCAGTGGAGCACGCGCACATTCAAATGTTACTCGCAGCCATGGCCTTTGGTTTTCAAGTACGACGAACAGTTTTTCGTCAATATCTTTGTCAATTTTACGGCACAAACGTTGAAATTTGGTGAATCGCCGGCACAAACGCAGCACTAACGATTGGCAAAGAGAAAAGTTTAAAAAAGTGAATAGAAATTGGTGGCCAGTCTAACTTGACGCCTCAATAACTTTGTCAATTTTGCAGCACAAACGCTGAAATTTGGTGGGTCGCTGGCACAAATGAATCACTTAAGAATAGCGAAGAAAAAATTCCAGAATTTTGATTAGAAATCGAGGGCCAGTACATTTTAGTTGCTGGCCCTGATAAGGGCCGTTGGCGGTCAGTGGAGCACGCGCACATTCAAATGTTACTCGCAGCCATGGCCTTTGGTTTTCAAGTACGACGAACAGTTTTTCGTCAATATCTTTGTCAATTTTACGGCACAAACGTTGAAATTTGGTGAATCGCCGGCACAAACGCAGCACTAACGATTGGCAAAGAGAAAAGTTTAAAAAAGTGAATAGAAATTGGTGGCCAGTCTAACTTGACGTCAAGTTGGACTGGCCACTTTTTTTTCTTTATATCTTTGTCAATTTTATGGCACAAACGATGAAATTTGGTGAATCGCCGGCACAAACGCAGCACTAACGATTGGCAAAGAGAAAAGTTTAAAAAAGTGAATAGAAATTTTGTGGCCAGTCTAACTTGACGCCTCAATAACTTTGTCAATTTTGCAGCACAAACGCTGAAATTTGGTGGATCGCTGGCACAAATGAATCACTTAAGATTAGCGAAGAAAAAATTCCGGAATTTTGATTAGATATCGAGGGCCAGTACATTTTAGTTGGTGGCCCTGATAAGGGCCGTTGGTGGTCAGTGGAGCACGCGCACACTTTCAAATGTTACCCGCAGCCATGGCCTTCGGTTTCCAAGTACGACGAACAGTTTTTCGTCAATATCTTTGTCAATTTTACGGCACAAACGTTGAAATTTGGTGAATCGCCGGCACAAATGTAGCACTAACGATTGGTAAAAAGAAAAATTGAAAAAAGTGAAAATAAAGTTTGTGGCCAGTCTAACTTGACGTCAAGTTGTACTGGCCACTTTTTTTCCTTAATATCTTTGTCAATTTTAAGGCACAAACGATGAAATTTGGTGAATCGCCGGCACAAACGCAGCACTAACGATTGGCAAAGAGAAAAGTTTAAAAAAGTGAATAGAAATTTTGTGGCCAGTCTAACTTGACGTCAAGTTGGACTGGCCACATTTTTTCCTTTATATCTTTGTCAATTTTATGGCACAAACGATGAAATTTGGTGAATCGCCGGCACAAACGCAGCACTAACGATTGGCAAAGAGAAAAGTTTAAAAAAGTGAATAGAAATTTTGTGGCCAGTCTAACTTGACGTCAAGTTGTACTGGCCACTTTTTTTTCTTATTATCTTTGTCAATTTTAAGGCACAAACGATGAAATTTGGTGAATCGCCGGCACAAACGCAGCACTAACGATTAGCAAAAAGAAAAGTTGAAAAAAGTGAATAGAAATTTTGTGGCCAGTCTAACTTGACGTCAAGTTGGACTGGCCACTTTATTTGTTTAATAACTTTTTCAATTTTACGGCACAAACGATGAAATTTGGTGAATCGCCGGCACAAACGCAGCACTAACGATTGGTAAAAAAAGAATTTTCAAAAGTCAAATAGAAATTGGTGGCCAGTCTAACTTGACGTCAAGTTGGGCTGGCCACATTCTTTCTTTAATAACTCTGCTAATCATACGGCACAAACGCTGAAATTTTGCAGATCGCCGGCACAAACGCGGCACTAACGATGTGCAAAAAATCTTTTTAAAATTCGATGGTGGCCAGTCCAACTTGACGGACGTTGAGATGATCGCTGAAGAAGGGGAATATATTGATCCTATAAGAGAACCGAAAAAATGTGCTAATCCGTTTAATATGTTCTTTTCTAAGGTATGAGAATAAATGTTCTTTAAATCTTAGTTGGCAGTGCATAAAACTCGAATGCTAAACACGCTACAAACATTTAAATTTCAGACTGTGGCTGAGGAGCTTGTTGGAACGTTGATTGATTCTATGATTCGGTGATGGATCATGTCCAGGTTATGATGATAATATCAGGATTTTGTTAAATAAAACTCAGCAGAGCGTTGAACTATATATAATAAATACAGTGAAACATAAAACACCGTACATACAAGCTTGTATTATTATACCAAACTAATATTTCATCACATTCTAAAATATACAACATGGTAGTCTCTTCTGATAGTTGTATATTGAACAATAGGACTATAATGCGTTATATGACTCGCAACTATTACCGACCTAATGGTACAAAGGTTGATGAAATTTGCAAAAATGTAATCAATACATGTTCTAGTTCCGAATTTATGTTCATATAATAACGTTAAATAGTCGTGTACATGGTTATTATCAGTTACTATGTCTATATTCGTGTCACCCAGTAAAAATGACTTCAGGCTGGTTTCGCTCAGTTCATTATGTATATCCTTAAGAAATATCTCAACGCCAGAACCAGAAGAGCGATATATACCAATTACAAAAAATATTTCTCATTATATTTTATTTTTACTTTCAATGCACTGCATCCACTTAAGAAAATCTCCTTTCACTCCAACATCCTAATATTATTTCGGACAAAAATAACTATCCACTATTCTGATTAATATTAACTTCAGTATATATTTTCTGATAGTAAAAATACATCAAGCTGTATCTGAAAACCGGATAGTAAACCAAATAAATTATCAAAATTCTTATGTATGCTTCTAATATTAGATAAGAGAAAAGGCAAACATTCGTTCTATAAAAGAAGTCTATTACAGTGTACTATAGTTGAGGCAGTTTCACAATTTATTTTAATGATGAATATCGTCAATATTATTTAGTATTTGCTCTGTCATAATCTAATGGTAATACACAAAAACAAATGAAAAAAAAAGTGAGATAAAAAAAAGAAAAACTAAAACAACAAATAAGTAGAAAAACAATCTAATTTAACTTTCAGTTTTGAAGAAGTTGAAAGTTCACCTAGCGTACATTCGATTCCTCATTACTTTTCAACACAACATATTTAAAGTTACTATGCTTCGCAAACTACCTGGTCCCATAAAATAGTTTTTCGTTAAAAGGAAAGAGATGATGTGAGATAAAAACCTTTTGTGCCGCAGAGAATGTTTCAAAAATATCCTTCGCCGACAATTGAAATTTAAGGTTTCGAAAGCTTCAAGCTATTTCAATTTTATGGCATGGTGATGCAATTTAATTATAATAGGGTTGATTTTTTCTTCAGAAAAGGAGGAAACTCGGTGTACTCTCTCAATTTGTACGAAATATTGCAATATTTCGTAAAAGTTTTCATTTGAAATTTGTGCAATGCACTGATCTCTAAATTGTTTATTCTCATCCTCTGTGGTAGATCTGTAATTTCAATTCTTTGCTCATCAATTTGATTTTCTAGTTCTGCAATTAGATTATTTAATTTACCGTTTCCTTTTTTTTGGCGAATGTTGTCACTATTAATAACGGCAGTCAATTTCTCAAAAAAAAACTTTGAACAACTAAAAATCAACCGATGATAGTATTTATTTAACAAAACAGCTTGCCCTGTAAATTTTGAAAGTATAAGATTTTTGAATTCATGAATATCGAATTTTGGTTCACTATGTGGACTGTCTAAAAGATAAGAGCAAATCTAAGATGATTCTTCACTCGGTTTATCCACTTGATGTTTAAGTAGACTTCGCTTACTGGTTGAGTGCACGATTGGCATTTCCACATGTGTATCTGATTATTTACTTTCAAAACTTTGTGAACATTTACTCACAGTTTGCTACATTGCTCATTTACATGAAAAGTATTTAAAAAAGTAGAACACTAGATGTTTTTTGTACATCGTGTGGAAATATTTTTTAAACATGATCCACAAATAACCGTTGGTAAATGATTGTGATGAATGTAAAAAGGAAAAAATATAATAAGAAGGAAATGAATGAATCAGCAGATATAATCAGATTAGTGATAACGAATCACACCTGTTCCATTGTTTATTTTTATTTGTTTCTGTTATTTTTTTGTTTTTATTCGAAACGAAAAAACACAAATTTACTATCACTAATACAACCACCAGTATAGACTATTTCACTGAATAACAAACCACGCCTCTAACCTTACAAACAACGATATGAACAAGTCAAAGGTTAGATTAAGACTAATGGAATTAAGTAGAACATTATACAAGAAAATCTAGTGAATCAAACACAATCGTGTTTATCTTACTCCTTTCAATAGAGATATATATATAAAATAATTTATTTTTAATTTCATACTTTGCTCATTTGGCCTAAGAAAAACCCAGATGTTGAGAAGTGCTCTCTTTGTAATTCTAATGTTCGAGAAGACTTGTACCACTTTTTGGGTGACTATTCTTTCACATCTCAGATGTCTGTATTTTGGTAAAGGCTTTTTAAACAGATGCAAATTATAAATTATTTTACTGACAAGGTTTCATGTTGCATCTTGATTTCGAACGCCCGCCATGCCTGGAGAATAAGGTATGAATGGATTTCAGATCTTCCTTAGTAATTTTTAATTTTTTTATTTTCTTATAACAGTTCATTTAAAATACTCTTACTGTTCGGTTTTGGATTTTGATTTATTTCATTAGCATTTATATTTTTTATGTAATTATTCTTATTCTTTCCGTTCATTAATTCAAGTAATATATTTTTATTTATTATATTTTTCAAACTATCAGTGCTATTTTCTTTCATTTTCTTTTGTGTAAACTATGTAGTAAACTCTGGCAGACGGCTATTGTCATGCTATTTAAATACATTGTTCCAGTTTTCACATATTTATTTTTTTATTTATATTTCTTTTCTTTTGTCATTTGCATATTTTCAAAATAAAGTATTATTCTTATTATTTAAGAGGCCGGCAAAAAACAAAACAAAACAGAAAAAAAAACTGAATTAATTTCCAGAAAAGAAAAACAAACTCAATGAAAAGTATCATAAATACAATGTTAATAGGACCCTGAGTTATTTTAATTAATTCATTTAATTTAATGAATGGTAAAATATGGTATGCGAGAGGTACTATTATAATGTGGCAAGTTTTCTAAACTTCCAACTGTTGGTGATATATAGGAACATATGGTTAATTTTGTCATTAGTATTATCATCAAGCATGAACCAATTTCTGCAAATGAACTGGAAGTACTTGTCTAAGTACATTCATTCTTATTGTCTGAATTTATTTTCTCGAGGAAGTTGACCAATGGCAGTTTCACTTGATACTCCTATTAGAAAATGGAGGTATGTGCTGAAGGTAGCTGTGTCGTAAAGACAAATCCTATATTACTTGGAAAATCAATAATTATGTCTTCCTTGTATTGTCCATGATTTTACTGTGATTTAATGTGAAAATGGATGAGTATGTTTTGATGGAAGGTTCTAAATAATTTTACATTCCTGTTTATTTCAGTCTGTAATAAAAATGTATAGGTCTAAATTTGTACAGATAATTTCTTACCTAGATAGATCTCTTGACAGTTTTTGGACCATGAGATTTGTGTATTTTTATATTAATTTAGTTGTATTTTCTTGTAAATTATTGTCATTATTACCAGTAATTTACTTACGTTTACAACCTATTTATTGTAAACGGGGTTTACTCTTAGATAAATAACAAAGCAAATGACAATACTAAGTTCTTTTTCATTTGGAGCAAGGATTCATTGGAGAAATTTTTTACGTCCGTTTATCCGAGACCAACCTCCAATGCAACATATTTTAACCCTTAAGACCCAGAATACTTCCATAATACACTCAGTGAATTGCTGTTCTCTATCTCTAAGGGTTATCCACAATAGACCTCGATTTGTAGGTCGCAGTGGAATGAGGCTCCCCCCTCCGCTTCTATTCTATCTCTAAGGGTAAAATGAATAGACTACAGGATTAGTCTTAAATTCTAATGAATGCTAAGTCTAGCAGGGCAGCACTGCCAGACTCGAATCCAGGACCTCCGCTCTGTCGTCTAGCGTGCCGCCAGTGAGCTAATTCTTTTCCTCTAACTAATAGCGTAACTAGGATTTGGAGTTAAGTAGAACATTATACAAGAAAATCTAGTGAATCACACACAATCGTGTTTATATACTATGCTTTTATCATATTGTAATGTCGTTGTATTTTATTGATTCATAAAATATATGATTCTAATATCTAAATATATCTTTCATATTTTGCAAATAAATAATAATGATGGTGTAATATGTCATTATATTTATTTATAATCAGACATTGGCACACAGTAAGCCACAGATGTTGAGGGAAGCTTTGGAGCCTCCAAAAACTACCTCTATCCTGGAGTGCTGTTTCAAGAGGTCATGGCCCAAAACAATGTCAGCGCATAGCCCCGGCATAACAGAAAGTCTAGCATTTTGGTAACTGTGCTCTTCCAAATCCAACTGAATGTAACAGCACTTATTAATAGTCTGGAAATGCCTTGTTGATGCCATACTAACTTTACTGTAGAAAGGAACGCATTTGATTTTGTGGTACGTGATCATTTCCTCGCTAATGTAACTCTCGGTACTCCCCGTATCTATTAGAGCCTGCGCTGGGATTCCGTTGATTTTAATAGGAACTACCGCTCTTGATAGTGACGATAGAGACGAAGCTGTAATAGTCGCAATAGCTTCAGATGCGTTTACAGATCTGGTCTTAGAAGACCGGCAAACCTTTGAAAAGTGGCCCCTTTTGCCACAAGAATGGCAACACAATTTCTAGCAGGACAAGTGCTTCGAGGGTGAATTTTGAACCCGCAGAATGTGCATCTCTTCGAAGAGTTAGATCCCAAAGCAGCCACCACGTCTTCTGGGGAGGCTTGGTTTGACTGATTCGTTTCTAAACGGACAGCATTTACTTGAGAGAAGTTTCTGAAATAGCCCCCCGAATGAATCTGTGCAGCCTCTAACACTCGAGCTTGCTCAAAAGCATCAGATAGAGTAAGAGTTGTATTTTCCAGAAGCCGCTAACGAATGAGGGAGGAGTTCAGCCCTGCTACGAAAGAGTCGCGTATACAATCATCTCTATTCTGCTCTGGGGTCACAGTACGGAAGTTTCACTCCTTACTAAGAAGTTTTAAAATCTGTACATACTGGTCGATTGATTCCCCTGATTCTTGCCGACGAGTTGCCAAACGGTGTCTAGCATAGACTTCGTTAGAAGGTTTCACGTATAAGTTTTGTAGGGTACTTACTGCGTCTGCATATGTGTCACAGTCATTTATGAGTTGGTAAACTTCCGCAGATAGAAAATTCACCAATAATCCCAGGTTTGTTCTCTTCTTTGGCTTCTACTGAAGAAATGAATAATTCAAAAGTCTAAAACCAATGAGTCCAGCGCAGCGTTGAATTATTAGCACTGGGTTCGGTGTCAAATCTGGCCGGTTTCAAATACTTTTCCATTTGTAACTTCTTCCTGAATAAATTTTAGCTAAATAAATTGTAAGGGAAAATAAGGAGCTAAAGGACCCTCTAATAGTGGTTTTATTTAGCTAGAATTAAGCACATAGTAACACAAAATACAACTCACAGGTTGTAGGTTACCCATTTTGGCGGCATTTTCACAATAATTACCAGTAATTTACTTACGTTTACAGCCTGTTTATTGTAAACGGGGTTTACTCTTAGATAAATAACAAAGCAAATGACAATACTAAGTTCTTTTTGATTTGGACAAGGATTCATTGGAGCATTTTTTTACGTCCGTTTATTCGAGACCAACCTCCAATGCAACATATTTTAACCCTTAAGACCCAGAATTAGACTTCCATATTACACTCAGTGAATTGCTATTCTCTATCTCTAAGGGTAAAAATGAATAGGCTACAGGATTAGTCTTAAATCTAATGAATGCTAAGTCTAGCAGGGCAGCACTGCCAGACTCGAATGCAGTTCCTCCGCTTTACTCGTCTAGCATGCCGCCAGTGAGCTAATTCTTTTCCTCTAACTAATAGCGTAACTAGGATTTGGAGGACCATGCAAAGCCATAATCAAGGCCTTCAACAGTAAAAGAAAATGTTACAGTCACGTTTATATACTATGCTTTCATCATATTGTAATGTCGTTGTATTTTATTGATTCATAAAATATATGATTCTAATATCTAAATATCTATATATATCTATCACATTTTGCAAATAAATAAATAATAATGATGGTATAATATGTCAATGAATTTATTTCTAATAAGATCATTAATATAAATTTGCAAAATAAGAAAGATATCCGTTTTAAAAACTAATTTATGTGCAACACCAGGTGTAGAATGCTGGCGCATGGACCCTTAATTAAGGCAATGGATGATGCTATTTGTTCGAAATTTAACTCTAATTTCCGAACATTTTATTCATTCGTAAGGGAGGGCGCTACAGAATTTGTTATTATAACTGCGACCAACTCGCAGCGCCACAGACAACATTTGGATATGAAATTATTTTCTGTTATAAGCAAAGGTTATGAATGTGTAAATACGTTGTTGTGACAAAGTACGCATTCAATTACGTTTTTCTTTAGTTCCTATGATGGATACTCGTTATTGCCAAAACCTGTCAGATTGCTGTTAATCTATCTGACTTGTTTGGTACACAGGAAATTCTAATTTTTTAATATATAGAAGGAAACATGTCGAATTACCAGGAAGATGTAACATACAGTTGGCAGGTATTTATCATTTTTCTCGTAGAACATAAAATAATATATAATATTAAGTATACATATGATCAGTTTTCGTATCCTTTTATGTCAATTCTGCTTGTGATACTCAGCTGTCTCATGAACACTTTTATTTGTATTTGCATTGCCAATAGTGTCTGATAGAACAAAATCTGGTTTGAAACATTCACACAACTTTCTCTTATTCCTGTTCTCAAAATTCTTACTAACAAATGCTATAGTTAGTGTACCAAATTTCACGAAATTCTCGAATACTGAGAAAACTCTTCCACAAAAACTTTTTTGGACTCAGGGAACCTCAAAACGAATATTTCCGGTAAAAGCTCGATATTGAAATTTGACACGAATACAATACCCTCTTACTAGCAGTAAGCGAAAGTAATAAGTAAAGCCGAAATTACATCTTAGCAACTGATGTAAATAAAGTATTTGATGATGTACAATGTTACTTTTAGGTTTTTTACTTCCACTTCACAATTTTCGAAGAACTTTAATTTTTTATTATGTTTCAAATTTTTCTAATTTTTGTTTCACTATATGTTCATGTTTAGAAATTTCCTGGAATGGTTTAATTGAATAGAGAGGGTTGAAGATACAACAATCGCATCCAGCACGAAGTTTCTGATCAATATCTACCAACCAGAATTTTCCAGTTTCTTGCACCTTTCCCAGTTTTCTATACGATACGTGGAGTAAGCATTGTAAATATAATGTGAATTTTTGAAACGGTTTTCGAGATAGTTACAAATGAATCTCAAAAGCCTATTGTGTAAATCGTATTTCCAGTTCACCGATTTTCAGGGACACCAAAATACATATTTTCTGTAAAATCTCAATTTCAGAAATCTGGGACGATCATATTACTTTTGCCTACAAGGGGAGAAAATGAAAATATCATATAAAAAGATTTCAATGATTTGTTCATATCAGAGGACCTCAAAAAGGATTTCCAATGAAAAGGCCTACTGGTAATAGGAGATTGTAATTTATGGTCGAGTTCTGCACGAAAATGTAGCATGTCTAGCACTTAATTGAAACTATTTCAAAATTTGTAAATATATTCAATGATGATTATATATTTCATTTGTCTTAGTTAAGTAGAATATTACACAAAGAAATCTATTGAGTTTTATCTTACTATCAATCCGAGATTTTATCTTACCAAGAAATCTATCTCGGCTTTATCTTACTCTATTAATACACTTATTTATAAAATTATTATTATTTTTTTTAATTTCAAATTTTGCTTATTTGGCCTGAGAAAAAGATACAGCGGGAGCAAGTGCCAAACTACCAAGTAAATAACTGTTTTCGAGAAAATCGTAAAAACATTGGGAAAAGTCGTACGGATTTTGTCCGAGAACTTGCTGTCAGTTGCGATGGAAATCCCAAAGGATACACCAAGTCTGAGTAAGATGAAGGCGTAGTAAATAAACGAAAAGCCCATCTTAAACTTTGTTTGATTTTTCGTTCTTGAGGTACGTTGTTAAAGCACACGCACGCACATATACTATTCGCAATAAAACATTTATATGAAAAAGTAAACAAAAAGAAAAGTAGTATAGATGTTTCACACCAGATTTCTTCCCAAGTGCAAATACCTGAGATTGTCAAAGTCTTATAAGTGGGCAAGTGCTGAAAGCAATAAAATTTCTAGGCTATGTAATATAACTTTCTTTCTATCAAGTTCTCTCCGGTATGGATGTTATTTCCATATTGCAATAAATAAAACCTTCATAATCCCGTAAGCAAAAATGTCAGTATAAACTTACATTAAGGTCGTTTTCCAGATCCAGCGAATCCCAGGCATTACAGTATCTTCAAGTTCACAACCTGTGTCGGCACAATCACAACTTGTGCACAACGATAAAAATGTTTTTCATTTCGTTAAAGAAGAAGAGAAGTTAGAAGAACATGCCGCAGCAGGCACACGTGAACAGGATGAATCAGCTTACAGTTGTACACCACCAGAAAATTTAAATGCAGTTCCAACAACGAATTCCGGCGATATGACCTATAAATGTATTGAATGCGATTACAGTTGTGCAAAAAATACTAACCTTAAAGTACATATGCGGACTCATTCGGGCGAGAAGCCATACAAGTGTAGTGAATGCGATTACATTTGTGCACAATCTAGTTCTCTAAAATCACACATGCGAATCCATTCAGGCGAGAAGCCATATAAATGTAGTGAATGCGGTTATCTATGTACAACAAACGGAGGACTTAAACAACATATGAGAACACATTCAGGCGAGAAACCTTATAAATGTATTGAATGTGATTACAGTTGTACACATAGTGCTAATCTTAAAGTACATATGCGAACACATTCAGGCGAGAAGCCATATAAATGTAGTGAATGCGATTACAGTTGTGCAAAAGATAGTAGTCTAAAGGTACACATGCGAATACATTCAGGCGAGAAGCCCTATAAGTGTAGCGAATGCGACTATCGATGTACAACAACCGGAACACTTAAAATACATATGCGAACACATTCAGGCGAGAAGCCTTATAAATGTAGTGAATGCGGTTATCAATTTAGCATAGCTAGAGGGCTTAGACAACATATGCGAACACATTCAGGCGAGAAGCCTTATAAGTGTTGCGAATGCGACTATCGATGTACAAGTACCGAAAGACTTAAAATACATATGCGAACACATTCAGGCGAGAAGCCTTATAAGTGTAGTGAATGCGATTATCAGTGTACCAAAAACGACGGACTTAAAGTACATATACGGACTCATACGGGCGAGAAGCCTTACAAGTGTAGTGATTGCGATTACAGTTTTGCACAATCTAGTACTCTAAAATCACACATGCGAATCCATTCAGGCGAGAAGCCTTACAAGTGTAGCGAATGCGACTATCGATGTACAACAACCAGAGGACTTAAACTACACATGCGAACACATTCAGGCGAGAAGCCTTATAAGTGTAGTGAATGCGGTTATCAATTTAGCACATCTGGAGGACTGAGACGACATATGCGAACACATTCCGGCGAGAAACCATATAAATGTAGTGAATGCGATTACAGTAGTTCACGAATTGGTAATCTAAAAGTACATATGCGAACACATTCAGGCGAGAAGCCTTATAACTGTAGTGAATGCGACTTTCGATGTTCAACAACCAGAGGACTTAAACTACATATGCGAACACATTCCGGCGAGAAGCCATATAAATGTAGAGAATGCGATTACAGTAGTTCACGAATTGGTAATCTAAAAGTACATATGCGAACACATTCAGGCGAGAAGCCTTATAACTGTAGTGAATGCGATTACAGGGGTGCAGAATTTAGTAAAATCAAATTACACATGCGAATCCATTCAGGCGAGAAGCCTTATAAGTGTAGTGAATGCGATTACAGTTGTGCACAAGTTAGTAGTCTGAGAACGCATATTCGAATCCATTCAGGCGAGAAGCCTTATAAGTGTAGTGAATGCGACTATCGATGTACAACAACCGGAGGACTTAAATTACATATGCGAACACATTCCGGCGAGAAGCCATATAAATGTAGTGAATGCGATTACAGTTGTTCAGGAATTGGTAATCTAAAAGCACATATGCGAACACATTTAGGCGAGAAGCCTTATAAGTGTAGTGAATGCGACTATCGATGTACAACAACCGCAGGACTTAAACTACATATGCGAACACATTCCGGCGAGAAGCCATATAAATGTAGTGAATGCGATTACAGTAGTTCACGAATTGGTAATCTAAAAGCACATATGCGAACACATTCAGGCGAGAAGCCTTATAACTGTAGTGAATGCGGTTACAGTTGTGCACAATTTAGTAATATCAAATCACACATGCGAATCCATTCAGGCGAGAAGCCTTATATGTGTAGTGAATGCAATTACAGTTGTGCACAAGCTAGTGCTCTAAAATCGCATATGCGAATCCATTCAGGCGAGAAGCTTTATAAGTGTAGTGAATGTTATTATCAGTGTACCAGAACCGGAGTACTTAGACGACATATGCGAACACATTCTGGTGAGAACGCTTCTATGTGCAGTCAAGCGATTACAGTTGTAAAGGAATTAATCAACTAAAGCTGTATATGCAAATACCTTGAGGTGATAAGCCGTGTAAATGTAGTGAATGCGATCATTGTTGTACCAAATGTGGGAATTTAACAGCACATAGGGAGCATAATGAAACAGTTTTATAACCAGCTGCATTACATTCTTCGGTCATTTGAGAATACATGTGCAAACAGGTAAAGGCTATATAAATGTTGATATAATATGATTAAACTGTAAATACTTTACTGAATTCATTTTCTCGAGGAAGTTGAACATTGGCAATTTCATTTGAGATTCATATTTATATTACAAGTTGGTGTCACCAAAAGTATGTGAATCATAGATGCATATGTTTTGAGTTATAAATTTTTTATTTCTGGTTGTTTCAGTCTCTAATAATAGGGTACATGCCGAATTTGTACAGATAATTAATACCTTTTTTTAGATAACTCCCTTGACAATTTGTGGACATGAGATTTTTGTGTATTTTTTTTTTTCTTGTATTTTTATTATAATTTATTTTACATTTGCTGTATTTTTTGTATATAGTAAATTTATTACAATCATAATGTAGGAAGTAAAGGAATACAATAACAATACAATCTTTATTGTTTTTTATGAAACTGACTCATAGCAATGAGTATGTTAAAAGGACATAAGAGTTATTTTAATTAATTAATGTATTTTAATAAATGCTGAAATATGATATGCAAGAGGTACTATTTTATTGAGGCAAGTTTTCTAAAATTCAAAATATATTTGATATATAGGAAAATATGGTTAATTTTGCATTATTATTATTATCATCACTGAAAAGAAAAAATTAAACTGACAATACTTGTCTAAATTTATTCATTCATTCATTCACTTATCTGAATTTATTTTCTCGAGGAAGTTGAACATTGGTAGTTTCATTTGATACTTCTGTTAGAAAATAGAGTTACATGCTTAAGATAGCTATGTCGTAAAGACAAATGCTACATTACTTGGAAAATCAATAACTATCTCTTCCTTGTATTGTCCGTAATTTTAGTCCCGCAATTAACTCTAGCCAAAACTATGAGAAAGTCGATGATTACCTTTTGAGAGAAGACTCTAAATAATTTCCCATTTCTCCTTATTTCAGTCTTTAATAAAAATGTTATTTTTCCCTTTTAAAATATTCTCGATTGCTTTTATTCTCTTTGATATATTAGAAGAAGGAACTAATATTTCGTTGAATTGGTCACTTAATTCACTTTACTATCACTTCACTTATACACCTGCATAATTAATTCACTTTCCACACTTACATACATAACAAATGCAAACTCTATCCAATGACGAAAACCAAAAATAATACACCATGTAAAATGAAATGACAAAAAAGAAAGCATACACAAGAAACTTATACATGGGATCCAAGAAACATGATCACTTTTCCTGAAATGCTTTAATTTATTGGATTTATTTGATAAACGATCGCTTGCAACACGAAGGTTTTGATCAATAACTACTAACCAGAATTTTTCAGCTTTTTCCCTTTTCCAGAAAAAATAATTTAATAATAATAATACTTTATTCCGGAAATAAATTTTACAAAAATAACTAAAGTAAACAAGCACTGTAGAGCATGGAAAAATCCGTTTGCTGGAGGTCGATGTGAAAACAAAAAGATTTAATTGTACAAAAAAAATAAGGAGAAAAAGGAGTATGTAATTGAATCAGCAAATATACGATAATAGATAATAATATCGATGTACAGACTAAGTAACTTATAGGATTAAAGCACGTATTTACAAATAAATCTAAAAATTAAATTGTTCAATTAGATATTGGCGATACATCCACGAAGTACGAGTATATTGAATAACATTGCGGTCAGGACAGTTTAACATATCAATCAATTAGGCTGTCGTCAAAACAGGCCTACAGAGATATAGAACTCTAAATTCATATACAACAGTGCACTCAGCCATGAAATGAACAGTGTCTTCCTTAACCCGAGAGTTATACATTGAACAAGTACATTTTCCTTCTCAATAAAAGGACTAACATTCAAATACAAAAGCTCACCTCTAATTTTAAACACGCATCGTAATTCTCGTAGAGTTAGCTCGCTCGTATTCTTGTTTATGGCAAAATTAAACAAATCAAAATTTCTGTCCAGAGATTTATAAAATACAAAACTGGTGGTAGTACTGAGCGCGCTCTAGAATCTCAGTTATACCTTTCCCTAATTAATTAATAGTTCAGAAAATAAGACGGCCACTGAAATATTATCTACCGAAAAATTCAATCTTTCAGATGAGGGCGGAATATAATGTAGTCCCATGGTTAAACCAAAGAACATTGCTATTAATTACATCAAGGCAACTATCGTGACTTATCTATATCATGAACACGTCATGACCTTTAAGATTTTACTTAAAATGCGTTTTCCAGAGTAATGCAGGTAAAGATCAATCCCCGGTCTCTAATAGAGCATTTAATTTAGTGCACCAAATGTAAAGAGCGAATAATTTTCTGTTAAAAAACACCGTTGGACTATTTCTCAATTTGGATCATGACCCTCTGTTACCCCAGACTGACTGCAAGCAGAATGGAACGGACAATGGAATTAAAAAATGTAAATTTACTGGCAAAGAGATCAGATCCTGACCATAAATTCAGACCAAAATCTATTGATTGCACCAGGTAAGAACTTTTGCTCCAGGTAATGGTTCAACGATAAACGAGAGGTAAGAGTTAAACCTAGGTACTTGTACTCATTGACCACCTCAACAGGCATACCTCCGAAATGCCATTTTTCCTTGGAACTAACTTGCCCCTTCTAAAAACCATTGCTTTGGACTTGGCCAGATTTACTACTAAGTTCCATTGATACAAGTACTCTCTTTTACGGCGTTAATGTTCGTTGGAGCGAATCCCGTGTCAGCTAGGAACAACATCAGCCATCAACAGAGTAGATTAATACGCGTATTGCCTATTCTAACTCCCGAATCCAAAATGGATGAGAGGTCATCTAGAAAAGAGAAAAAATGAGGGGGGAAAGGACACATCCCTGCCTCACTCCTGAACATACACGGAACCTCTCCGAAATACGCTCTTTTCCTCTAACAGTTGTCACAGAGTCCTCATAAATGCTTTTTAAGATATTAATACATTTTGTTGAAACACACAGATTATATAATTTAATCATTAGCGCATCACGGTCTACACAACTGAAGGCAGATTCCAAATTAATGAAAAAGCAAAATACTTTTTACTACTGAGGAGGTCGTAACAAACTTATCCAGACGTTTAAGGAGAAGACCAGAAAAAATTTTGGCAATAGAATCTATACAAGAGATACCTCTATAATTTGAAGGATCATTGATATTACCATATTTGAAGAGCGGGAAAATTATTGATTTACTAAACGAATGAGGGGTTATGCCAGTTTCATAAATGTAATTAAAATGCCATAACAAATGCCAGGCATGCCATTAATCCTGAAATATGCCTGGAGCAAATTTAAAAAACTCGTAACTTATGCGGTTCTGACCTAAGGCTCTATTATTTTTCGATTTATTGATAACGGCCGCTAATTCTGCAGAAGTAAATGAACCATCCAATAAACTGTAAGAAATGGAAAGCTCTGCAAATGAGATAGAAACAGGGCTTTTTTGAGGGTTTAATAAATTATTAAAATGAGATACCCAAGTGGTGATTGGAATTCAACTAGCGCACGCAAAACTCTTTTTTCTGTAACTATTTTAATTACCAAAGACAGACTTCTTTTTTCTGTCATTGCCAAAATGACTTTGAATCCTTAGTCGTATCGTATTTAGTTGCTTTGCAGACGAACCATAAAACTCTGTCTTCCTATTTTTCGCAAATTGCTTTATATGACTCCATAGCCTTTCTATAAGCAGACTTAATAAATTTAGATTTTGTTCTGCGATATAAATTTAACAGTGAGAATGATTTTTTCCAGCCTGAAGACAGTGTCCATCAAACCAAGCATTTTTACGAAACGATCTTATAAAAGGCTTATCAGACTTGGGTATTGTGGTAGGGCAAGAATACCGGTCTTGAGAGTCTAGAGAATGACAAGAAGTTTACCGATTAATGAGGTTAAATTACTTTGATATTGATCTACTTTATTGTTAACCCAGACTAATTGTGGCAAAAGAAAAAACATGTACCCCTAGTACTGAAATTCATCCGAAAATTAAGAAAGAGTGGGAAGTGATCCGAAAAAGGCCCCGAAAGCACAGCGAAATCGTTAATTAGGGAGACACTTTCAAAAAGTACACTGCAAAGGTCTATAACCCAAGATGCAATTCCACCAGAGAAAGTAAACTAACCTTCTAATACCCCATCAAAACGACCATTTAGAATAATTTACTGAATGTCGTCACAAATTTCAAGCAATTTCTTACCATTATCATTCGTCAACCTGTCTTTAGAATTTCTAAATAAACGGCATTTCCAGTTATCAATAAACAGATCATCAGGTAGACGTTGGAGATCGCTCACCCTTGCATTAAAATCGCCTATAAGAACCACTTTATATTAAAGTTACTTATTTTCATGAAATCTTCAGACCAAGAATTATTGGCCAGGATCGTTTAATAGTGAACAGGAACCTTATGTTATTAAAGCTTCAAAACATGGTATACTAAATGCATTCCAAAACCATCTGCTATCTTTGGACATTGATAACGTGATCAATTCAAAGTTTAGTCTGTTTTACAGATATATCGCGCCGATTAATCTGCTTCCAAATTTTTTATCTTATAAGGGTAGTTTTGTTAAAATAAGACTACTAGCCCAAAGAAGGTTATCTGGGAAAAAATGTATTTTATAAATTATATTAAATTATAAATTTATAAATTATATTAAACAGTGAATATTATATTTTTAATCCGAATGAAAAGTGTAAATGCTGTGTTTTGGATGAATCTGATGATTTAATTCATTTTGTATTTGACTGCCCATTGTTTCATTCATTCAGGTATAGATATTCAGGGACTAGCCAGTCCCACATATAAGTAATACTGCCTTACTAGATAAGCTTGATGATATACTTTGCCCTGATAATGAGTATCATTTAAATCATTTGTATTTATATTTTGTCAATTGCTTGAGACTGAGGCAGATGTTCCTTTAAAACATTTATAAAAGTGACCAAGTTATTATATAAACTTAGATGTCTTTTTTTGTTTTTCAACGTATGTCAATATACGTATTTTTTATTCTGCTTCAGATCTGTGTTATTCTTCTTTAAACTAGATTAATTCTAAAAATATTTTAAAGATTATCTTTTTTGTCTTTATGAAGATTATTTTTTTTTAGGGGCTTATGTATCTTTACAATATCAATTACCATTATGTATCTTTACCATATATCACACTATTATTTTTTATGTATAGCGAAAGGATGTCACTAATGTAATTAAATAAATATCATATTGATAATAGCATGTTAATGTTGAAACGTCTAAGGAATATCTCCACAGTTTATAAAATAGAAAAACAAAGGTAAAATAAACAATTCTTAACATTGATACTTTACTTGATTAAATATTACCTAACAACACATTATTCCAACTTATCCCTGAACCAGTCGCAACCCTATCCTTCCCCGGATCCTCGCCTCTATCACGAACTCACTTCACATTCATCTTAGCCGGTGCCGTGCCGATTTTCAGCTGAGCTGGCGTTGAGAATGTGTGGGTGATAATTCAGAATGTGAAAATGTGTGTGGCAGCGCCACACTCTTCATCGAGATCCTCATTGTGCACGTCACGTCTACTACGTCGCCAAATATTTAGTTCGCCGGCAAAGAAAACACACTTGAATAAATATGGTGGAATAAAATTAGAAATGTAATGGAAAATAATGTATACAATGTAATAAAACTATAAATTAATAAGAATCGAACCTTGCTTTATCACTTGGGTAAATTTCTTAATACATCTATTTATACAATTACCTCAGGCTTAGATAGGTGTCATATTTTTTACTGATAGCTCTTATATTTATTGCACACTTGCTTTCTTGTTGGTTGAATTAAACCATATAAATGATGAGTATTATTTTTTATGTATAGCAAAAGTATGTCGCTAATTTAATTTCAAAAATATCATACTGATAAGAGGAGGTGTAACGTTGAAACGTCCAAGGAAAATCTCCACAGTTTTATGAAAGGAAAACGAAGAGAAAATAATAAGTCTAAAAATTGATACTTTTCTTGATTTAATTACACCTAGCAACACATAAATACCAAATGATATATAAAAAAAATTAAGTTATTTTACTTCTAGTCGCAACCCAATTCATCAGCTCGATCCACGGCTCTATCACGACCTCAATTCACATTCGTTGTCGCCGCGCCTCTTTTCTGCAGTGGGGTTGAGAAAATGTGGGAGATAATTCAGATGCGTGAAAATGTATGTGACTGCACCCCACTCTCCATCTAAATCCTCATTGTGTGCGTCCCGTCTATTACGTCGGCTAATATTTAGGATTAAGAATACTCAGATAAATAAATATGGCGGAAAAAAATTGGAAATGTAATGGAAAAAAATATATAAAATTTTATAAGAATATCGAACCTTACATATCGAACCTTATTTATCGAACCTAACTTTATCAGTTGGGTAAATTTCTTAAAACATCCATTGATGCTATCCATCCAATCGCAGTTTTATATCATTTTTTAGGTTAATAGCTAAATATATATATTCCATATGTAGTCATTATAAAACAAAAAAGTCTCTTCTCAACTTAATCCCTTTTTATGATTTCTGTTTATTAAACTATGTACCAACATATCTTGCCTGTTCGAGCATGTTGCATACTTAATATTATCTTAATCCTTCTGAAGATTGTTTGTATAAAGAATAAGTCTCAAGCAATTGACAAAATATAAATACAAATGATTTAAATGATACTCATTATCAGGGCAAAGTATATCATCAAGCTTATCTAGTAAGGCAGTATTACTTATATGTGGGACTGGCTAGTCCCTGAATATCTATACCTGAATGAATGAAACAATGGGCAGTCAAATACAAAATGAATTAAATCATCAGATTCATCCAAAACACAGCATTTACACTTTTCATTCGGATTAAAAATATAATATTCACTGTTTAATATAATTTATAAATTTATAATTTAATATAATTTATAAAATACATTTTTTCCCAGATAACCTTCTTTGGGCTAGTAGTCTTATTTTAACAAAACTACCCTTATAAGATAAAAAATTTGGAAGCAGATTAATCGGCGCGATATATCTGTAAAACAGACTAAACTTTGAATTGATCACGTTATCAATGTCCAAAGATAGCAGATGGTTTTGGAATGCATTTAGTATACCATGTTTTGAAGCTTTAATAACATAAGGTTCCTGTTCACTATTAAACGATCCTGGCCAATAATTCTTGGTCTGAAGATTTCATGAAAATAAGTAACTTTAATATAAAGTGGTTCTTATAGGCGATTTTAATGCAAGGGTGAGCGATCTCCAACGTCTACCTGATGATCTGTTTATTGATAACTGGAAATGCCGTTTATTTAGAAATTCTAAAGACAGGTTGACGAATGATAATGGTAAGAAATTGCTTGAAATTTGTGACGACATTCAGTAAATTATTCTAAATGGTCGTTTTGATGGGGTATTAGAAGGTTAGTTTACTTTCTCTGGTGGAATTGCATCTTGGGTTATAGACCTTTGCAGTGTACTTTTTGAAAGTGTCTCCCTAATTAACGATTTCGCTGTGCTTTCGGGGCCTTTTTCGGATCACTTCCCACTCTTTCTTAATTTTCGGATGAATTTCAGTACTAGGGGTACATGTTTTTTCTTTTGCCACAATTAGTCTGGGTTAACAATAAAGTAGATCAATATCAAAGTAATTTAACCTCATTAATCGGTAAACTTCTTGTCATTCTCTAGACTCTCAAGACCGGTATTCTTGCCCTACCACAATACCCAAGTCTGATAAGCCTTTTATAAGATCGTTTCGTAAAAATGCTTGGTTTGATGGACACTGTCTTCAGGCTGGAAAAAATCATTCTCACTGTTAAATTTATATCGCAGAACAAAATCTAAATTTATTAAGTCTGCTTATAGAAAGGCTATGGAGTCATATAAAGCAATTTGCGAAAAATAGGAAGACAGAGTTTTATGGTTCGTCTGCAAAGCAACTAAATACGATACGACTAAGGATTCAAAGTCATTTTGGCAATGACAGAAAAAAGAAGTCTGTCTTTGGTAATTAAAATAGTTACAGAAAAAAGAGTTTTGCGTGCGCTAGTTGAATTCCAATCACCACTTGGGTATCTCATTTTAATAATTTATTAAACCCTCAAAAAAGCCCTGTTTCTATCTCATTTGCAGAGCTTTCCATTTCTTACAGTTTATTGGATGGTTCATTTACTTCTGCAGAATTAGCGGCCGTTATCAATAAATCGAAAAATAATAGAGCCTTAGGTCAGAACCGCATAAGTTACGAGTTTTTTAAATTTGCTCCAGGCATATTTCAGGATTAATGGCATGCCTGGCATTTGTTATGGCATTTTAATTACATTTATGAAACTGGCATAACCCCTCATTCGTTTAGTAAATCAATAATTTTCCCGCTCTTCAAATATGGTAATATCAATGATCCTTCAAATTATAGAGGTATCTCTTGTATAGATTCTATTGCCAAAATTTTTTCTGGTCTTCTCCTTAAACGTCTGGATAAGTTTGTTACGACCTCCTCAGTAGTAAAAAGTATTTTGCTTTTTCATTAATTTGGAATCTGCCTTCAGTTGTGTAGACCGTGATGCGCTAATGATTAAATTATATAATCTGTGTGTTTCAACAAAATGTATTAATATCTTAAAAAGCATTTATGAGGACTCTGTGACAACTGTTAGAGGAAAAGAGCGTATTTCGGAGAGGTTCCGTGTATGTTCAGGAGTGAGGCAGGGATGTGTCCTTTCCCCCCTCATTTTTTCTCTTTTCTAGATGACCTCTCATCCATTTTGGATTCGGGAGTTAGAATAGGCAATACGCGTATTAATCTACTCATGTATGCTGATGATGTTGTTTCCCTAGCTGACAAGGGATTCGCTTCAACGAAACATTAACGCCGTAAAAGAGTACTGTGATCAATGGAACTTAGTAGTAAATCTGTCCAAATCCAAAGCAATGGTTTTTAGAAGAGCGGGCAAGTTAGCATCAAAGGAAAAATGTCATTTTTAGATATGCCTATTGAGATGGTAGGAATATATGTACCTAGGTGTAGCTCTTACCATCGTTGAACCATCACCTGGAGCAATAAGTCTCTGCAGCTAAACTTGCAATCAATGATTATAGTCTGAATTTATATGTCAGTATCTGATCTCTTTGCCAGTAAAATTTAGATTTTTTAACTCCATTGTCCGTTCCATTCTTTGCTATGCATGTCAGTTCTGGGGTTAACAGAGGTATGATCAAATTGAGAAAATCCAACGTTTTTTTAACAGAAAATTATTCGCTTTACCTTCTGGTGCACTAAATTACATGCTCTATTTAGAGACCGGGATTGATCTTTTATTGCATATACTCTGAAACTGCATTTTAAGTAAATCTTAAAGGTCATGAAGTGTCCTGATCATAGATAAGTCAAGATAGTTGCCTTTGATGTCATTAATAGCAATGTTCTTTGGTTTAACCAGTGGACTACATTATCATCCGCTCATCTGACAGATTTGAATTTTTCGGTAGATAATATTTCAGTGGCCGTCTTTATTTTCTGAACTATTTAATATAATTAGGGAAGGTCATTAACTGGAGATTCTAGAGCGCGCTCAGACTACCACCAGTTTTGTATTTTATAAATCTCTGGACAGAAATTTTGATTTGTTTAATTTTGCCATAAACAAGAATACGAGCGAGCTAACTCTACGAGAATTACGATGCCTGTTTAAAATTAGAGGTGAGCTTTTGTATTTGAATTTTAGTCCTTTTATTGAGAAGGAAAATGTACTTGTTCAATGAATAACTCTCGGGTTAAGGAAGACACTGTTCATTTCATGGCTGAGTGCACTGTTTTATATGAATTTAGAGTTCTATATCTCTGTAGGCCTGTTTTGACGACAGCCTAATTGATTGATATGTTAAACTGTCCTGACCGCAATGTTATTCAATATACTCGTACTTCGTGGATGTATCGCCAATATCTAATTGAACAATTTAATTTTTAGATTTATTTGTAAATACGTGCTTTAATCCTATAAGTTACTTAGTCTGTACATCGATATTATTATCTATTATCGTATATTTGCTGATTCAATTACATACTCCTTCTTCTCCTTATTTTTTTTGTACAATTAAATCTTTTTGTTTTCACATCGGCCTCCAGCAAACGGATTTTTCCATGCTCTACAGTGCTTGTTTACTTTAGTTATTTTTGTAAAATTTATTTCCGGAAAAGTATTATTATTATTAAATTATTTTTTCTGGAAAAGGGAAAAAGCTGAAAAATTCTGGTTAGTAGTTATTGATCAAAACCTTCGTGTTGCAAGCGATCGTTTATCAAATAAATCCAATAAATTAAACCATTTCAGGAAAAGTGATCATGTTTCTTGGATCCCATGTATAAGTTTCTTGTGTATGCTTTCTTTTTTGTCATTTCATTTTACATGGTGTATTATTTTTGGTTTTCGTCATTGGATAGAGTTTGCATTTGTTATGTATGTAAGTGTGGAAAGTGAATTAATTATGCAGGTGTGTAAGTGAAGTGATAGTAAAGTGAATTAAGTGACCAATTCAACGAAATATTAGTTCCTTCTTCTAATATATCAAAGAGAATAAAAGCAATCGAGAATATTTTAAAAGGGAAAAATAACATTTTTATTAAAGACTGAAATAAGGAGAAATGGGAAATTATTTAGAGTCTTCTCTCAAAAGGTAATCATCGATTTTCTCATAGTTTTGGCTAGAGTTAATTGCGGGACTAAAATTACGGACAATACAAGGAAGACATAGTTATTGATTTTCCAAGTAATGTAGGATCTGTCTTTACGACATAGCTATCTTAAGCATGTAACTCTATTTTCTAACAGAAGTATCAAATGAAACTACTAATGTTCAACTTCCTCTAGAAAATAAATTCAGATAAGGGAAAGAATTAATGAATAAATTTAGACAAGTATTGTCAGTTTAATTTTTTCTTTTCAGTGATAATAATAATAATGCAAAATTAACCATATTTTCCTATATATCAACAATATTTTGAATTTTAGAAAACTTGCCTCAATAAAATAGTACCTCTTGCATATCATATTTCAGCATTTATTAAATGATATAATATCTATCATTAATTAATAAAAATACATTAATTAATTAAAATAACTCTTATGTCCTTTTAACATACTCATTGCTATGAGTCAGTTTCATAAAAAACAATAAAGATTGTATTGTTATTGTATTCCTTTACTTCCTACATTATGATTGTAATAAATTTATTATATACAAAAAATACAGCAAATGTAAAATAAATTATAATAAAAATACAAGAAAAAAAAAAATACACAAAAATCTCATGTCCACAAATTGTCAAGGGAGTTATCTAAAAAAAGGTATTAATTATCTGTACAAATTCGGCATGTACCTTATTATTAGAGACTGAAACAACCAGAAATAAAAAATTTATAACTCAAAACATATGCATCTATGATTCACATACTTTTGGTGACACCAACTTGTAATATAAATATGAATCTCAAATGAAATTGCCAATGTTCAACTTCCTCGAGAAAATGAATTCAGTAAAGTATTTACAGTTTAATCATATTATATCAGCTCTCCAAGAAAAGAATTATTTGGCGTTGTGAAGATTTAAACAATCTGATGTGGAAAGTTTGAGGAAGCTTGTGTGAACAGTATAAGCAGTCACGTTATATACCCTTGAAACATAATAAAAAGTAAAATTAGCCACTAAGGTGAATATATATATAGAAAAGGCAAGTTTGACAGTGCCATCATAAAAAAAGTCTACCTAAAGTTTGGTCATTCTGATATTCCATGAATGTTCATTGCAAGCAGTTGAATTAAAGTCTCTCTGAAATAATCGATAATAAGTATTTCTTTTATTATAATGTTGTCTATTTTTGTATAACAATTAATTTCTAATCACCCGACAGCTGTAATTACATTAAGTACATTTACATGGCTTATCAAATAAGTGTGTTCGCATATGCCTGTATAAATGATCGGATCTCGTAAATCTGCAATCACATTTACTACATTTATATAGCCTTTACCTGTTTGCACATGTATTCTCAAATGACCGAAGAATGTAATGCAGCTGGTTATAAAACTGTTTCATTATGCTCCCTATGTGCTGTTAAATTCCCTCATTTGGTACAACAATGATCGCATTCACTACATTTACACGGCTTATCACCTCAATGTATTTGCATATACAGCTTTAGTTGATTAATTCCTTTACAACTGTAATCGCTTGACTGCACATAGAAGCGTTCTCGCCAGAATGTGTTCGCATATGTCGTCTAAGTACTCCGGTTCTGGTACACTGATAATAACATTCACTACACTTATAAAGCTTCTCGCCTGAATGGATTCGCATATGCGATTTTAGAGCACTAGCTTGTGCACAACTGTAATTGCATTCACTACACATATAAGGCTTCTCGCCTGAATGGATCCGCATGTGTGATTTGATATTACTAAATTGTGCACATCTGTAACCGCATTCACTACAGTTATATGGCTTCTCGCCTGAATGTGTTCGCATATGTGCTTTTAGATTACCAATTCGTGAACTACTGTAATCGCATTCACTACATTTATATGGCTTCTCGCCGGAATGTGTTCGCATATGTAGTTTAAGTCCTGCGGTTGTTGTACATCGATAGTCGCATTCACTACACTTATAAGGCTTCTCGCCTAAATGTGTTCGCATATGTGCTTTTAGATTACCAATTCCTGAACAACTGTAATCGCATTCACTACATTTATATGGCTTCTCGCCGGAATGTGTTCGCATATGTAATTTAAGTCCTCCGGTTGTTGTACATCGATAGTCGCATTCACTACACTTATAAGGCTTCTCGCCTGAATGGATTCGAATATGCGTTCTCAGACTACTAACTTGTGCACAACTGTAATCGCATTCACTACACTTATAAGGCTTCTCGCCTGAATGGATTCGCATGTGTAATTTGATTTTACTAAATTCTGCACCCCTGTAATCGCATTCACTACAGTTATAAGGCTTCTCGCCTGAATGTGTTCGCATATGTACTTTTAGATTACCAATTCGTGAACTACTGTAATCGCATTCTCTACATTTATATGGCTTCTCGCCGGAATGTGTTCGCATATGTAGTTTAAGTCCTCTGGTTGTTGAACATCGAAAGTCGCATTCACTACAGTTATAAGGCTTCTCGCCTGAATGTGTTCGCATATGTGCTTTTAGACATTCAATTCGTGAACTACTGTAATCGCATTCACTACATTTATATGGTTTCTCGCCGGAATGTGTTCGCATATGTCGTCTCAGTCCTCCAGATGTGCTAAATTGATAACCGCATTCACTACACTTATAAGGCTTCTCGCCTGAATGTGTTCGCATGTGTAGTTTAAGTCCTCTGGTTGTTGTACATCGATAGTCGCATTCGCTACACTTGTAAGGCTTCTCGCCTGAATGGATTCGCATGTGTGATTTTAGAGTACTAGATTGTGCAAAACTGTAATCGCAATCACTACACTTGTAAGGCTTCTCGCCCGTATGAGTCCGTATATGTACTTTAAGTCCGTCGTTTTTGGTACACTGATAATCGCATTCACTACACTTATAAGGCTTCTCGCCTGAATGTGTTCGCATATGTATTTTAAGTCTTTCGGTACTTGTACATCGATAGTCGCATTCGCAACACTTATAAGGCTTCTCGCCTGAATGTGTTCGCATATGTTGTCTAAGCCCTCTAGCTATGCTAAATTGATAACCGCATTCACTACATTTATAAGGCTTCTCGCCTGAATGTGTTCGCATATGTATTTTAAGTGTTCCGGTTGTTGTACATCGATAGTCGCATTCGCTACACTTATAGGGCTTCTCGCCTGAATGTATTCGCATGTGTACCTTTAGACTACTATCTTTTGCACAACTGTAATCGCATTCACTACATTTATATGGCTTCTCGCCTGAATGTGTTCGCATATGTACTTTAAGATTAGCACTATGTGTACAACTGTAATCACATTCAATACATTTATAAGGTTTCTCGCCTGAATGTGTTCTCATATGTTGTTTAAGTCCTCCGTTTGTTGTACATAGATAACCGCATTCACTACATTTATATGGCTTCTCGCCTGAATGGATTCGCATGTGTGATTTTAGAGAACTAGATTGTGCACAAATGTAATCGCATTCACTACACTTGTATGGCTTCTCGCCCGAATGAGTCCGCATATGTACTTTAAGGTTAGTATTTTTTGCACAACTGTAATCACATTCAATACATTTATACGTTTTCTCGCCTGAATGTGTTCTCATATGTTGTTGAAGTCCTCCGTTTGTTGTACACAGATAACCGCATTCACTACATTTATATAGCTTCTCGCCAGAATGAGTCCGCATATGTACTTTAAGTCCTCCGTATGTGGTACATTTAAAATCGCATTCACCACACTTATAAGGCTTCTCGCCCGAATGTGTTCGCATATGTGCATTTGGTTGAGTAATTCGTTTACAACTGTAATCGCATTGACTGCATGGATAAGGCCTCTCGCCTGAATGTGTTCGCATATGTCGTCTAAGTCCTCTGGATGTGGGTAATTGATAATCGCATTCACTACACTTACAAGGCTTCTCGCCTGAATGGATTCGGATATGTAATTCTAGAGCACTAGCATTTGCACAACTGTAATCGCATTCCCTACACTTGTAAGGCGTCTCGCCCGAATGAGTCCGAATATGTAGTTTTTGAAGACTTATTTGTTTAAAACTGTAATCGCATTCAATACATTTATAGGGCATATCGCCGGAATTCGTTGTTGGAACTGCATTTAAATTTTCTGGTGGTGTACAACTGTAAGCTGATTCTTCCTGTTCACGTGTGCCTGCTGCGGCATGTTCTTCTAACTTCTCTTCTTCTTTAACGAAATGAAAAACATTTTTATCGTTGTGCACAAGTTGTGATTGTGCCGACACAGGTTGTGAACTTGAAGATACTGTAATGCCTGGGATTCGCTGGATCTGGAAAACGACCTTAATGTAAGTTTATACTGACATTTTTGCTTACGGGATTATGAAGGTTTTATTTATTGCAATATGGAAATAACATCCATACCTGAGAGAACTTGATAGAAAGAAAGTTATATTACATAGCCTAGAAATTTTATTGCTTTCAGCACTTGCCCACTTATAAGACTTTGACAATCTCAGGTATTTGCACTTGGGAAGAAATCTGGTGTGAAACATCTATACTACTTTTCTTTTTGTTTACTTTTTCATATAAATGTTTTATTGCGAATAGTATATGTGCGTGCGTGAGCTTTAACAACGTACCTCAAGAACGAAAAATCAAACAAAGTTTAAGATGGGCTTTTCGTTTATTTACTACGGCTTCATCTTACTCAGACTTGGTGTATCCTTTGGGATTTCCATCGCAACTGACAGCAAGTTCTCGGACAAAATCCGTACGACTTTTCCCAATGTTTTTACGATTTTCTCGAAAACAGTTATTTACTTGGTAGTTTGGCACTTGCTCCCGCTGTATCTTTTTCTCAGGCCAAATAAGCAAAATTTGAAATTAAAAAAAAAAATAATAATTTTATAAATAACTGTATTAAATAGAGTAAGATAAAGCCGAGTGGGAGTGACTCAATAGATTTCTTTGTGTAATATTCTACTTGACTAAGACAAATGAAATATATAATCATCGTTGAATATATTTACAAATTTTGAAATAGTTTCAATTAAGTGCTAGACATGCTTACATTTTCGTGCAGAACTCGACCATAAATTACAATCTCCTATTACTAGTAGGCGTTTTCATTGGAATTACTTTTTTGAGGTCATCTGATATGAACAAATCATTGAAATCTTTTTATATGATATTTTCATTTTCTCCCCTTGTAGACAAAAGTAATGTGATTGTCCCAGATTTCTGAAATTGAGATTTTACAGAAAATATGTATTCTGGTGTTCCTGAAAATCGGTGAACTGGAAATACGATTTACACAATAGGTTTTTGAGATTCATTTGTAACTATCTCGAATACCGTTTCAAAAATTAACATTATGTGTACAATGCTTACTCCACGTATCGTATAGAAAACTGGGAAAGGTGCAAAAAACTGGAAAATTCTGGTTGGTAGATATTGATCAGAACCTTCGTGCTGGATGCGATTGTTGTATCTTCAACCTTCTCTATTCAATTAAACCAATTTTAGGAAATTTCAAAACATGAACTTATAGTGAAACAAAAATTAGAAAAATTTGAAACATAATAAAAAATTAAAAGTTCCTCGAAAATTATGAAGTGGAAGTAAAAAACCTAAAAGTAACATTGTCCATCATCAAATTCTTTATTTACATCAGTTGCTAAGATGTAATTTCGGCTTCACATATTACTTTCTGTTACTCCTAGTAAGAGGATGTATTGTATTCGTGTCAAATTTCAATATCGAGTTTTTACCGGAAATATTCGTTTTGAGGTCCCCTGAGTCCAATAAAGTTTTTCCGGAACAGTTTTCTCAGTATTCGAGAATTTCGTTAAATTTGGTACACTAACCATAGCATTTGTTAGTAAGAATTTTGAGAACAGGAGTAAGAGAAAGTTGTGTGAATGTTTCACACCAGATTTTTTTCTATCGGACACTATTGAGAATGCAAATACAAATAAAAGTGTTCATGAGACAGCTGAGTATCACAAGCAGAATTGACATAAAAAGATACGAAAATTGATCACAAGTATACTTAATATTATATATTATTTTATGTTCTGTGAGAAAAATGATAAATAAATACCTGCCAATTGTATGTTACATCTTCCTGGTAATTCGACATGTTTCCTTCTACATATACATTAAAAAATTAGAATTTCCTGTGTACCAAACAAGTCACTTTTAATAGGTTAACAGCAATCTAACAGGGGTAATTATTTAGTTTATTGCCCCCATTATGGCCGACCACTAGATGCAGTAACCTTCTCACTCCCACTCTTCCTACATTCACATGCTGCCTTCATTCTTCCGATTATACAAATATCGATTTCTTTTCCTATTATATGTGTCACTTTAATTTCCACTTTTCGCTATTTATTTTTTGGGGGGGCCCTAATAAAAGCAGTTATTTCAAGTAAACAAAATATGTTCATGTTTTTTATTTTATTTATTTTAATTTCATTTTTGCACACTACCCCCACTTTGGAACATGGAAATCTCACACACACACACACATATATATACAAAAGGAAATCAAAATATTAGCCGTTAACGGTCAGTCTGCTATAATTTTCTCTTTGCACACTACCCCCACTTTTGATTTTGAAAATATCACACACACATATACAAGAGGAAATCAAAAATTTTGCCGTTAACGGTCACTCTGCTATCAGTGCAGATTGTACAGAGCTCTAATATACTTGCAGGCAAATTTTTACAGTTCTCCTTTATATCTTACATTTTACTTTTATCTGATTATTTTACATTTATACCTTCCTGTTTTTCTTTCACTGGTATTTCTTTTCATATACAATAAACAAATGTGCGATAACTGTGAATACAAATTAGCTAAAGCTCTTCGTATGCCCCCGGATGAATCGGAAGTCATCGCGTTTTTGCAGAGGCACGGGTGTTTACCGGTTGAAAAAACGTGTCCTTCTGGCCACCTTTGCAAATAAATTAAAATCCCAAAAATAGATGTAGAATGTTTTAAACTTCATTTAAAAAAAAAAAATTCCAAATTGTAATTGTTGCTTAATTGCAAAAAAAGAATATAAGCTCATTTGTCATAGTGTAACTAGGAGAAATGAGTTACTAAAGTAAAACCCGAAATAGATTAACTTGGAATCCCTAATTTTTAGCTGATGATGATTGTAATTATTAAATAGCTCATTTACCCTGGTGATCGCTCACCTAATAACAAAGCGAAGCGCGCCAGGCAGTATCGCAAGGTGGTGTGGAAATTGTTGTAAGAAGAAAGGAATAAATACAGTTAATGACAGTCATATTCATACAGTAGTCATAATGTGCTGGATAAAACGAATTTCTTTTGAAGGCTCTACGAACAGTCACAGGATTAATATTCCTTCCCAACCTAAAACTCATCTCCACAGCTAAGCTTGGGGCCCTTATTTTAGGATTTTCTTGCACTTTTCTTACTAGGAATTGTTCATCATTATTACTGAGCAATCTTCTATTTAAATTTCTTGCCTTATTTTCAATTCTGTTTTCATTTCTGTATCGGTTAATAATCCTTTGTACTAGAGCATGGCTTTTATTTATTAATTTTTCAATTTCACGCAAACTTTTCCCTCTTTTCAATTCTGATTTTACGAATTTCACTACTCGTGTCTTTACCTCTTCGCATTTTCACGTTTAAATTTAAATTAGACCCACCAAAAATGATAGAAAACATTAAACTCAATGTAATTTGACAACTGAATGTCTGATGAAATAGTAAACAATTATTGGAGAATGAATGAGTATATGTAGTGTGTATGAATACGAAATTCGCAAAAGTTGGTACTTTGTGATATATATATTATTCTACTAAATTTCTTTAGATACAGCAAATGCTACTGTTTAATAGCAAGTAGCTAATTGTGGCAAATATATTTCATATAGACTTGGTCAAAAAGAAATACATGTAGGTATAGATTATGCACAGAATGTACATTCTGACTACTGTATCAATATAGCTGTCATTATCTGTATATTATTACTTTCATGGCTGTAAGAAGATAGATGGTTAAATCGATACTATCGATGTCATGGAAGTTATGTTTTAAGAACCCGGAAGTTACTTTTTAAAAAGATTTATTTGACAGGAAGTTACAATAATAGTTTAACACAATACACAAGTTACTGATAATATATAAGAACTTGGATGCGAACAGTACTGTGGTGAGCTGAGAACTGCCTGCCTGCTGGCCGGTGGGAGTATTTAATGTTGTCAGCTCCTGCTGACGTAGCAGTGGTAATTTTCCTAGAGGTAGTGTCATAACTCCTCCCTCCTTAAGTTTGGAGCTCCTGCGACAATTGGCACGGAAGTCCAGGGTAGATATGTCGAGGTGTGGGTTGTAGTTGGTCTCATTCTGTTGCGCCCGGATTCGTCTTCTTTCTACAGACATAGTAAACATATAAAGGGGGCAACAGTAGTAGAAGTATTGGAATGATAATAAAATAGTAGAGATGTGCCGAATCCCTGGGTGTTTCTTCTAGTAACTCCAGTGGTTCCATCTTTAGGTTGATTTTGGGCAGATTTTCAAAAAATATGTTTATGTTGGTGTCAGTGAACACTTGTGTAGTTATCACTATGCCTTTGGAATCCTTGTATATGGGTATGGCTTTGCTGTCTAGTAGAGTTTCGTCTTTGTTTAATTTTATGAGGCTAGTGTTGGTCAAGAATATAGTGTCATTATGGTTGTCCTTTCTTATTACAATCCTATTGGTCCTGAAAGTTAAAAAGTGGTCCACAAAAGGGATGTATCTGATAAATGGTGCACTTGATGTGTATACCGTCTTGCATGCTACGAGGTTGATGTTGGTGATGATTTGGCGAATACAATCGTTTTGGATGCTGGTTTTGTTGTGGCAGTACATAGCGCTGTTGATTTCTTCACAGGTGGCTGTAAATAACTCATCTTGGATTTTTAGGATCAATGGTGGATGGACATGAATTGTCAGGAGGTGGTTGTCTTTCTCTATAGGATAGGATAAGAGTAAGTACGTCTCAAAGGAAGAGGCTTTTAGGGGAACGCTAATGAAGTAGTAGATGTTCCAATTTTTTATTGAGCAGTGTACTTGGCTTAATTGCCAAAATGCTTCTATGTCAGGGGTTATGAAGGTTACGTTGTGAGATCTTTGTAGTGACTCAAGATCTTTGAGAAGAAAGGTGCTAGAATGGATAGTGTTTAATCTACAGAATTCTAGAGAGTTTTCCATGTCGTCAATTTTGTTTGCGATAAGGACCAGGTTAAAGAAGATAGAATTAAATTGCTGATTAAGCTCAATTTGGCTAACTATAGGGTTGGAGAAGAAGGTTGTCATTTTGTCATTGTTGGTTCGTATAATCTGTATATCGTGATTGAATTCTTCAATCACGCTAATATGAGTAATTCTTCAATTACTCGCTTGTTTATTGCCATTTGGGTTTTTAAGTTATTTTGGAGGTGAAAACTGTTTCGTTCAATAGTGTTGATGACTTCGTCGTATCGTTCCTTGTCGTCACTGTCCATGTTTCCGGTTAACCAGGAAATGGCTTTACCTAGGCCATTAATGAGTCCGCGTTTCGTTCTGGATTTGTTAAGGGTTAAATGGTCTAATTTATTACGGAGATAGTAATAATATTTAAAGAACGATTTTATCTGGTTCGTCTTGTTGAGTTGGTACGTGGTGCTGATAACGGTAAAAGTCTTATCTAATTCTATGTCAATTAATTGCACGTCAGCGATATGTATAAACGTATAGTATCTAGTATAGTATAGTAAAGTATAGTATTTGTTTAGTTGGTAAACATTACGTTAGCGATAACAGTAGGAAGATGTCAATAGTCGGCTAAGAGGGGAGTCGCTGAACTTGAATTATAATATCCATGGAGAGGGAGAGAGAGAGAGCGCAGTGCGCACTATGTACTTTAAAGTATATACGTATTTCATTTTATTTGGAATAGGAGATAAGCTTGTATATTTAGTTATTATGTACCTTTCTTTTTTGAAAAAGTGATACTTGATTATGTTTACGAATTCCCATATTATGGAAGTTATAGAATAACAACGTTTTGCTTGTTTTAGATTTATTTAATAAAACACTATTATCATTCTTCTTCTTATTATAGTATTTATCTATGAAGTACGCTTTGTTACGCGTAAGCTGCAGAATTCCCGATTCATGAGTCATATCCGGTGCTGATGACTAGATTCATCATAGTCAGCGGTTATAGCTATAGATTTCTTTTATGATGGGGTTTTGTATCCATAGATTATATTCTTATCTACATCCTGTGCCGATTAATTGGAATTTTCTTTATGATGAGGTTTTATATTTATAAATTATAGTCGTATCTACATCCGTTGATGATTTATTGGAATTTTCTTTTAACTATAAATATTAACGATAAATATTACCTGACTGCGTATCTCTAATTTTATTTACTAACATAGTTGAGGTTCAGATTTAGCTACTCTCCTTATTTATAGAGTTGATCCTTTTATATGATTTGTACCACTCAATCTATTTATTTACTAGGGTTCATATTCCCGGAACTAGTTTGGATTTTTATTTAAATTGTTAATTTATAATTCCTTTTTCTTATTAATTTATGCCTATTTAATTGTTGTTATTTATGATTCATTGATAATTCCCGTAGCTGTTATTAATAAAACATTCGTTGAAATTGTGTTCAGCATTTCAACTTCCTCTTACTGCATTAGAGCTCAATGTAAATTATATATGTAAAATATTGAATTACAGTTCTGGCCGTCTTCCATATATTGTAGCTTTGGAGGGTATTAAAGCAAAGAGTACTCCATGGTTTAAAGAATGGCTAAATTTGGCAGAATACCTAGATTATGTTCTAGATAGAGAATTTAGAACAGTAGATAGGTGGTATGAGCGGATGGTTAGTGTAGTTAACAAAGGTATAGAAGATTTTTAGAAACGAACTATTTACTTCGGCATCTGCTGCGGAGTGTCATTTATTGTATAAAACTAAATCATAATATTGTATATATTAAGGATGAATTCAGTCTGGATCTCATTAAAACAGTATATAAGGCGAGATGCACATTATTCAATTTAATTATAAACCCTGGGTGAATGATATTGTGTATACCTGTTCAATGTGTGATTTAAATGAAGAAGAAAGTATGTTGCATATAATAGATAATTGTACTATTATGAGTGGTTTTAGAAAAAAGTATTTATAAAACATAAAATGTTTTAAATGAACAACAAGTTATCATGTGGTTAAACGGAGAGGATTGGCATATATTGTATGGTTTTCTTTCGAAAATGGTTTTAAAGTACAGACAGGTTTT